>JADRCH010007351.1:667906-754529 GCA_019843965.1 Rhynchomys soricoides
TCTTTCCTTCTTTCCTTCCTATCTTCCTTCCTTCCTATCTTTCCTTCCTTCCTATCTTCCATCCTTCCTTCCTATCTTCTTTCCTTCCTTCCTTCCTATCTTTCCTTCCTTCCTATCTTCTTTCCTTCCTTCCTTCCTATCTTCTTTCCTTCCTTCCTAGCTTCCTTCCTTATCTTCCTTCCTTCCTTCCTATCTTCTTTCCTTCCGTCCTTCCTATCTTCCATCTTTCCTTCCTGTCTTCTTTCCTTCCTTCCTTCCTATCTTCTTTCCTTCCTTCTTTAGTACTGGGGGTTGAATGTAGGGCTATCTAGCATAGTGCATGCTGGATAGCTAGTTATAAGGACTGCCACTGAGCTACCCTTTCATTTCCTTTTTCCATTGACTTTTTTAAAAATTATTCATCACTAGGTGTGTTGTGGCAGGTCTTTTTCCCCCATTAATTAATTAATTTATTTATTTATTCACTTTACATCCTGATCACAGTTTCCCCTCCTCTGCCCCCTCCCCCAGTGCAGCTTGGTTTTCATGCAGGTCCCTCAACAACTGTAGCACTTCATTAATCCCAGCACTCATGTATATACGAGGGACTGCATATATATATAAATAAAATATGTCTATTGGGTTTGTGCCTAGTCCCTGAAGAGACTGGACGAGTATGTTGTATCCTCTAGAATTGTAATTCTGGTGTTATAAGTGGGATGTGGACCATCAGATGTATTGAGAATCAAAACTTAGTCCTCTGGAAGACCAACAAATGCTCTTAACCAGTGAGCCATTGATCCAGCCCTTATCACTGCTGCTTTGGGACAGTTGTCTTGGGGGTTCCCAAAAATATCCCCAAACTCATTGACTGCCTAGGAGGACTAGTAGGTGATTTCTTGCAGAAAAAGAACACAGCACAATCAACAAGGGAAGAATGAAGTCAATAGTGTGTATCTTAACAGTCATTTCCCAGCGTGATTATAGAAGGTGGATTTCCCCAGTAACATATATAACAATACTCCTGAAAAGCTTCTAGCTAGAGGAGCCTGTTCATCTGTACCTAGGGCTTTTACTGAGATGTGTATCAGAATTCCTGAATCTAGAGGAAAAGAACGTGTTTAACATAAACTACACTGTTCACACAAGCAGTTCAGGCACACTGAACCGTTATTATTAGGTGGGGTGGTGATGGGGACTTTTCCTAAAATCTAAGTTCCTAGACTCCAGCCAAGGGCTACTTTTAAAAATAGGCCTTCTGAAGGATCACATTGTAGTCAGCCAGGTGACTCTTCAGTTTGAAACTGAGGTACCATGTGAGGCGTTCTATAAGGCCAGTATCATTGTTATCTGTCCAGTATTCCTATTAATTAAGTTATTCACTGAATAGTAACTTTAGGAGTTACTGTTGTAGATACTTGAGATATAGTAAAGAATAAACTAAGGCAGGACGTGGTTCATACCTTTCTTCTCAGTGCTTGAGAGGCAGGTGGATCTCTGAGTTCAAGGACAGCCTGGGCCACAAAGTGAGTTACCGGACAGCCAGATCTACACAGAACACTCTGTCTCAAAAAACAAAATCTAAAAAGAATAAAGGTTCTGGCAGAGGAAGGTAAATAATAAAGGACAGATACATCATTGTTACACCATAGATATAGCTAGACCCACCCATGCACTCAGGAGGCAGAGGCAGGCAGAGTTTGAGGCCAATCTGGTCTACAGAGTACTTTCCATGACAGAGCTACATCTAACCTGTCTCAAAACAACAAACAATATAGTTGCAATGTAACAGTAAGATACAGTCAATGTTGACACTTGGCAAAGGGTAAAGGAGCAAGTTGAGCTTACAGGGTGGGTTAGTTTGCAGATTTCATTATGCTCCTTAAGGAAGGTCTCATTTCCACTCTGAGAGGTTCTGGGAACCAATTCACTTTACCCTAAGTGGGGATAAGAGCCAGGAAAAGGTTCTAAGCATAGGAGGGATGTGACCTGACTTTGCTTTCATAACACTTACACTTATTTATTGTTCAGCCTTCTGGTTATGTTTGGGGAAATCTATTCTAACTTGCAATGCTGCTCTCTAAAAGAGTAGTAAGTATCAGGTCAATGAAAAACCAGGTGGCTAATCTGTTGTTTGCAATACATGCTTGTCTTCTGCTTTCTTTTCCGTCTCAGCCCTGGCCATGTGGCATTATCTTAGAATATTCTGCTAAGCCAGGGAGCCTCCTGAACTCAGGGCTTGGTTCTTCTAGCAGTAGATGAGTGTTCAGTGGGACAGCTCTCTGTGATGTCAAGTGAACACACCCACATTCTACCCTCAACTGCATCTTCTGATTTCACAGAAGTTAAAGTCTGACACAGCCGCTGCAGCTGTGCGCCAGATGAATCCTTACATCCAGGTGACAAGCCACCAGAACCGTGTGGGTCCTGATACGGAGCGTATCTATGATGATGATTTTTTCCAAAATTTGGATGGTGTGGCCAATGCCCTGGACAATGTAGATGCCCGTAAGTTGAAGATTGGTAAAGAAGGCAAGGGCAAAGGAGTGAGAGTCTGGGTTTTCCTGTTCTTTCCCAGTATGCCTTTCCTTGTCTCAAGGCTGTCTCATCCTTGTCCCCACCCCCATCATATAGGCATGTACATGGATCGCCGCTGTGTGTACTACCGGAAGCCACTGCTAGAGTCTGGCACACTGGGCACGAAGGGCAACGTGCAGGTGGTGATCCCCTTCCTGACAGAATCATACAGTTCTAGCCAAGATCCACCAGAGAAATCCATCCCTATTTGTACCCTGAAAAACTTTCCCAATGCCATTGAACACACTCTGCAGGTGAGTGGTGCTCGGGGGAAAGGAAAGAAGGCAGTCAGTGTTTGCCAGGCACCTGGCTTCCTGGTATTTACAGGCCTAAGCATAAAATATGTTTTCTTCTCTGGCACCTTTGTTTCCACCTGGCAGTTTAGCATTTCTTCTTAGTGTGTTCTTCTTGTGATTCCTACTTTTGAGGTTTTTTTTCCAGTATGTAGACAGGTAAAAATGTCTTGGCTCACTAGTAGTTGAGAGGCTTAGGCAAGAGGATTGCTGTGAGTCCAACACATTCAGGATGGATAGTAGGAATAGAGGGGTGGGAAAAGACCCATCCTATCTATCACACACCCCCTTCTGACCCTGCTGTTCCAAAGTGGCTGGGTCAATTTTGTGTGCCCACCAATCTCACTGGGGCATATGTAATCTTGAACTAATTTGTGCCTTAACATTCTTCCTCTCTCACTGGACTGTTTAACTGGCACCATTTTAAGTATATATAGGGAAGAGGACAGAGCCAATGTCTTATTTCCTGAAAAGTTCCTAGAGAGTTAGATAGCATTTATTATTGGGTTGGATCTATTTTTGTTTGATTGCTTGTTTGTATTTTGGTATTAAAAGCCAAACCTAGGGTTTAGGCAAATACTTCTCTACCATTTTGTTGTTGTTGTTGAGTCAGGGTGCAATTGTATCTAGTGTTGAACTTGCACCAATCCTGGTTTGAAGTAAAATACACTTAGCTGATACACATTTTTTATCAAGTCATAGTACACATGTACAGGTCTTAATGCATTTTCTCCACACATACATTGGGATAGTTACTCCCCAGGTCAAGTTCATAAGGGAGTGGAAAAGGTTGAGAGCTTCTGCTTTCCCAAAGTAGCTGGGTATTTCCTACTTGCGTTATCCACGATGACTTTCACAAGCCTGTGGAAGTTTATTTTGTCCATCATTCCATAAAATCCATTTGCTCTGCCTGCAGTGGGCCCGGGATGAATTTGAAGGCCTTTTCAAGCAGCCGGCAGAAAATGTTAATCAGTACCTTACGTGAGTAACTTCCATACCCCACCCTCCTGCCTGCCACCAAAGACAGTCTCTGCTTTCTTCAGCTGTCACCCTCCATGCTAGGGGCACACTTTTCAAAGGATGCTAAGTGTTTAATTCTCATGCTGTTGGATCAAGATGAGGAGCTTTCCATGGAGAAAGTGGGATTGTCCCGGAGTCTATTCAGTGGCCACTGTATATTCTTGCCCCTCGGTCCCCTCTACTCCCTAACAGAGACTCCAAATTTGTGGAGCGGACATTGCGGCTGGCTGGTACCCAGCCTTTGGAGGTGCTGGAGGCTGTGCAACGCAGTCTGGTGCTGCAGCGACCACAGACTTGGGGTGACTGTGTGACCTGGGCCTGCCACCACTGGCACACCCAGTACTGTAACAACATCCGGCAGCTGCTGCACAACTTTCCTCCCGACCAGGTAACAGGTCTGTTTGGCAGCATGGGTTTCCTTGCAACCAGTTTGCTGCAGACTCTAAGATGCTTCTCTCAGTTCCTAGTCCAGATGTGGCTGGCGTCTGAGGCCAGAGATGTCAGAAAAATGACCTTTTTGTTTCGTCCCTCATTCCTTGAAGCAAGAGACCTGGCTTTCTTGCTGTTCTTCTTAACTGTGCTGTAGGCTGTGTCTGACCTGATTTTTATCAGGGTTGTAGTGAGCCTCGAGGCAGAGATCCTGGAGAGCTAGGAGTCAGCACTTATTCAAATTCCAGTTTTCTCTAAACTTGGGCAAGTCATTTCTCTGTACCTTTCTTTAGTTTGAAGGAGGAAGTTAGATATGTTTCATAGGACCTTCTGTGAGCATTGCTATTTATTAATACTAAGTACATACCAGGTGATCCAGTCTAGACTAGCAAGTAAAGCAAGTGTCTAAGAATCGATGGTTTTCTCAGCCAGGACCTTGCAGTGTAGGTCTTAGATGATTGACTCCAGCCCTCTTCAGGACCCAGCCAAGGGTAGTGAGTTGGGGTGCGTCTAGGATTGTCAGAGATCTTGCTCCTGAAACTATCTCTCTTTCTTTTAGCTCACCAGCTCAGGGGCCCCTTTCTGGTCTGGACCCAAACGCTGTCCACACCCACTTACTTTTGATGTTAACAATGTAAGTCTTCTTATGGGTTTTCCTGGGGTCAGATAGAGGATGGGTAGGTGGGAAGGAGGTGGTGGCTTCCTGTCCAAGGACAGATGTGTTAACCCCACCATGCCCTGCCTTCCCCTAGACATTGCATCTGGATTATGTGATGGCTGCTGCCAACCTTTTTGCCCAGACCTATGGGTTGACTGGCTCCCAAGACCGAGCTGCTGTGGCCTCACTCCTGCAGTCAGTACAAGTCCCTGAGTTCACCCCCAAGTCTGGTGTCAAGATCCATGTTTCTGACCAGGAGTTGCAGAGCGCCAATGCCTCTGTTGGTGAGGGTGTTTGGCCATTTGGTCAGAAGTCACTGCCCCTATCTGTCCCTAGCTTTATTAGTCTTGTACTAATAGCTCTGCAACCTCACCTTCCTCTGTACCTCCCTCCCCCTGAAATGAAGACAATCTGTTGGGGGCTCCCTCCCTCCCTCCCTCCCTCCCTCTTTACCAGGAAAACAAATTTTTATCTTCTTGCTTGGTGCATATTTGCCTCGGTTTTGTCCTTTTCTCTGCTTCTCCTCAATGTGCTCATCTAGGGGTACTGATCTCCAGCAGGGGTGCTCTCTCTTGATTCTTACCCACTTTGTCTCATTCCAGGTGTCCCATGTCTTCCCATCCATCCATCCATCTCTCCCACCCTGATTCTCTGTATATGTGTTTACCCTCATGTTGCCCATCATAATTTAGTCCCCCTGCCTTCCCTTTTGCGTATCTAAAATGTGTCTATAGCTTGGTAACCCCCTGTATTGGCCTCTCCTCACCCCCATCCCCATCTTTCTTCTGAAATACCTGCCTTTTCCTGTTCTCCTCTGTATATTTCCTTTAGTCTTCTCTTCCTCCGTCTCCATAGGGTCCTGCTACCTTTGTTCTGGCACTCTTCCTCCCATCGTATCCTCCAACTTGTCTTGCTTCATATCTTCTCTAGCTCCCCTGGGATCCTTCCTGGATATTCATGTCTATATACTTCCCTATGTCCCCACCATGTCATCTGTGTTTCTCTCATACATTACTTCGCCAAGATCACTCTTTCTCTTAAGGTTTCTGCTCCTAGTGTCTCTCCAGATCTTGATAGCCTTTATTCCTGCCTTTTTCAGGTTTGCTCTCTGTTCTGCTCTGCCTTTCCCCCTTTGACCCTTGATTCTAGGTTATCTCTCCAAAATCTTATCTGACTAACCTTTGCCTTACCCTAAGGCTTTCTACCTCACTGTTTGCAGCTAAAGGGCTGTTTTTCCTTTTGCGCAGATGACAGCCGTCTTGAGGAGCTCAAAGCCACATTGCCCAGCCCAGACAAGTTGCCTGGATTTAAGATGTACCCCATTGATTTTGAGAAGGTGCTTGGAAGGGGCCCTGGATAGGACAGTTGGGGTGAGCTAAGCACAGACGGGGTTATAAAGAATGGGGATCTAGGACTATGGAGCCAGTCCAAGCTTTTCCAGTGATCAGATCAAGGACTGCCACATAGTTTTACTTGTGATCTGGAACAGACCAGCAGGTAATCAGCATTGGAGGATACTTATATCCTAAGAGTCCAGAAAAACTTTTCATCTGATCTACTCCTCTTATTCAGGATGATGACAGCAATTTCCACATGGATTTCATTGTGGCTGCATCCAATCTTCGGGCCGAAAACTATGATATTTCCCCGGCAGACCGGCACAAGGTCAGGAGACTTTAAGCCTGGTGTTCTATTCACTCTTGGGCTTGAGTTCCTTATATTCTCTTCGGTAGACCTTCAGTCTCTTATAAATTATAATATCTTCCTTGGTCTATTAGAGCAAGCTGATTGCAGGGAAGATCATCCCAGCCATCGCCACAACCACAGCTGCTGTGGTTGGCCTTGTGTGTCTGGAGCTCTACAAGGTCGTTCAGGGGCACCAACAACTTGATTCCTACAAAAATGGTTTCCTGAACTTGGCCCTGCCCTTCTTTGGGTTTTCTGAACCTCTTGCCGCACCTCGTCACCAGGTAGGTGCCCCTACACAAGATGTAATAAAGTGTATCTCAATAGAACTTGCTTTGGTTTGCATTAGACCTGCTTACTAGGTCAGAGTTCAAATTGAAATACGCTGGATCTTTTTTATAAGAGTACTGAGGACATAAGTCAGTAGATAAGAGTGATTGAGAAGGTAGTGGGTAGAAGATGAGAACAGGGTTCTCCTTGTGGCTATAGGACCTGTCATTGTAAAGGTTCAGTGTTTACTCAGTGACATGGGAGCCATGAGAAGGCTTTGAACAAAAGGTTATGCTCTCACTTAACTGGGTCTGCATTCATCGGGGCAGGGACTTCTGGAATGGCCTACATCCTATTCTCTTTCTTATTGCAGTACTATAATCAAGAGTGGACATTGTGGGATCGCTTTGAAGTACAAGGGCTACAGCCCAATGGTGAGGAGATGACCCTCAAGCAGTTCCTTGACTACTTTAAGGTAAGGTCCTTTCTCCCTCTCCCCTCACCTGGAGGACAAGATGGATAGATAACTTCATGGCCCTCCCATCATAACACTTCTGTTTCCCCTCCTGCCTTCCAGACAGAGCACAAATTAGAGATCACCATGCTGTCCCAGGGCGTGTCCATGCTCTATTCTTTCTTCATGCCAGCTGCTAAGCTCAAGGAACGGTTGGATCAGCCGTGAGTAGGCTATTGCCAGGCAGGCTGGGAACGGCTCTGTGTTCCTTGTGTTGGGTGGAGAGTCTCAGCTTTTGAAGCTCTTCCACTCCTACCCATCACATCTGCCCTTACCTACCTCCCCTTCCTCTATTGCTTTGTCTTCCTGGTCCTCCTCCCTTACCTCACCCCTTTCCCTAGGATGACAGAGATCGTGAGCCGAGTGTCAAAGAGAAAGCTGGGCCGCCATGTGCGGGCACTGGTGCTTGAGCTGTGCTGCAATGATGAAAGTGGCGAGGACGTCGAGGTCCCCTATGTACGATATACCATTCGCTGATCTCCGTGCAGTCCCCTAAGCCCCAGCCCTCCCTCCCCAGATCCTTTCCAATCCTGGTTTCCATTTGGCCTCAGGCAGTGTTCCCTGTAGCCAAGCCTGGTCTTCCCTTATCACCCAGCAACCTCGAGACCCTCTCACCACTGCTTTGTACCTTGTTTGGAACCTAAATCCCAATAAAAAGTTAATAAACCCAGATATAGCCATCCTGGCTGTCTCCAGGGAAGGAAGGAGTATCTCTGGAGTTCTCTGGTTCAAATAAGTACCCCAATGGGCTACTCCAGCTATAAGCTTTCCGGGCGGAGAAAAATGGGAGTTGATATCCCTTACCTACTCTACATAACAGACTTGAGGTACCAGTGAGGTTATGCAAACCAGTACCTGGGTCCATATGATTTAAGTGACTTGAACTGGGTTCAAACTTGGTCTTCTCCATGATCACTAGCTGCCTCCATCCACTACGAAGACCACACTTAACAGTGATCAGGCTGCAAGGGCTAAGTTAGCATGTTTGGGGCATTCCCTCTTGGGCAGATCCCTTCCCCAGTTTGAAGCAGCTAGACTCTGGGCCATCCTTTTTGGTCTTTTGAGACAGTCTCTCTGTGTAGCCCAAGCTGTCCTGGTACTCGCTCTGTACACCAGGCTAGCCTCAAATTCACACAGCTTTGCCTGCCTCTGCTCCCCAAGCACTGGGACTAAAGGCATGTGCCACCACTGCCAGGCCTGAGGTGACCTTTACAGTCATAGTTCCCCATAGGACCAGGATTTCCTGTACAGTTATTTCAAGTCCATGCTGAGGAGCCCTGAACAAGTCTAAGGAACACCAATGTCATGAGGCACAGTGTAGTTTTTATGGACATACTTGGCTAAGGATATCTGCAGAAGGAAATGTTCTTTTCTGCCTGTATATCCCCCTAGGAGGTACCTGGACTCCCTACCTTCTAGAGGAGAGCTGGCTCTGGGACCAAGGAGTAATTGGTTAGTGCAGATAGTAGCAGGAAGCTTAGCAGCAGCTCCATCAAGCCCACAGCAGCTGTGCTCTATCCTTGTTTTAGCTGAGAGTGCCAAACAGTTAGAAACACCAATCTGCTTGGCCATTTTGGATGTTTTTCCTTCAATGATTTCTGTCTCCAACATAGCCAGAAACCAGTCTCTCCATCTTATTTAGGAGCATGACCCTTCTCCGCTTAAGTGAAATAGTTCATCCTGTCCCCAAACTTGGCCTAATTCCCATCACAGCCGTGCCCACATCTACCTCCTGAGCCAGCTCTTGGCCCTAGGCACAGTGCCTACCTCTTGCCTATACTTTTTCTTTCTTGGCCTGATCTGTTGAATTCATCTTATTCTTCCATACAGTTCCCTTTTAGTCTCCCACCATGCCACGTTGGGTGGCAGAGGCACTCTGCCTCTGGTGTCTCATGGTGATAGTAACTGTTGGGGGTGAGTGGGGAAGTTTTCCCACTGTCAGCATTTTATTGCTGTTATTTCTCCAAGACGACACCTGACATCTGCCCATTGTCTCACCCCATCACAGGCAAGCGCTACATACACTGCTCTTTGTACTGGTTTTCCACCATCTCAGTTCCTTCAGTCTCTTTACCACCACTACTCCTGGATTCCCTTGATACCTTACTTGTATCTGACACCCTTGTCCATCGAAACCAGCTTCAGAAGCCAGACACGGTCCATGCCTGTAATCCTAGCACGCTGGAGGTGAATCAGAAGTTCAAGGCCAGTCTGGACTACATGAAACCTTGCTTTAAAACCAAAAGAGTTAAAACAACCAGTTCCCCCACAATTCTGTCTTCGATCACTACCATGCATACTCTTTGACTGTTGTGTGTATACCATTACAAACACAGACTGATAGGAAACAGGGCTCAGCAAAGTCAGGATTGGATCACCATTGGGCCTCCTGTAGCCAGCAGACTTGAAACTATTTGCCATCTAATTATTCAACCATGTTTAGTGCTGACTGCCAGGCACTATTCTTAGAGCTGTTTGGTACATATTAGCACCCTAAGGCTTATGAAACTTAGAATAGACAATAGATACTACTAAGGTAAAAGTTGAGGGGCTGGACAGATGCTCTTCCAGAGGACCTCGGTTTGGCTTCCAGCACCTGAATTTCTGCTCATGACCATAACTCTGGCTCCAGGGATCTCATGGCCACTTCTGGTCTGGACACAAGGCACAAACATGTACAGTTATGCCTGCATTTTTTATGTACATTGGTGTTTTTCCTTCATGGATAAGGGAATCAGATCCCCTGGAACAGGAGTTACAGACAGTTGTGAGCTGCCATGTGGGTGCTAGGAAATTGAACCTGGGTCCTCTGGAAGAGCAGCCAGTGCTCTTCACCACGGAGCCATCTCTCCACTCCTACAAATAGTTTACAAAAAATCTAACATGGGCTAAAGCAGTAGGTAGTGCTTGTCTAGCATGCACCAAGTTATGGGTTCAATCTCCTGTTCTGCATGAGCTGAGTGTAGTGGTACACACCTGTAATCCTAGCACTGGGGAGGTAAATGGAAGAGACTCCAGTACCCAGGCCAGCCTGGCCTACAGAAAATCTTGTCTTGAACCACGTTGGACTGGTAAAAGGGCTGAGTTCAAGAACCACATGGTGGAAAGAGCCAATTCTTGCAAGTTGTCCTCTGACCTTCACTTTTGTGCCATGACTCAAGTGTGCTCATACACAAAGACACAACTTTTAAAAATTCATTTAATTGGGGAAGGGGCATCCCATAGTGTACATAGGTAGGTCTCTCCGTGTGAGTCCAAAAGTTAGTTCAGTTTGGCAGCCAGGTGCCTTTACCTGCTGAGCCATTCTTCTCAGTCTTACCATTTTTCTAGAATCTCTATGTAGCCCTGGCTGTCCTGGAGCTAGCTATGCAGGTCAGGCTAGCCTCAAGTTCACAGAACTGTCTCTGCCTTTTAAGAGTGCTGGGATTAAAGGATTGCACCAACATGCCTGGCCTGTACATTTTTAAAAGTTTTTTTTCACCTCTCTTTCTCTCTCTCTTTCTCTGTGTGTTTTAGAGTATGTCATGAGGGTGCTTGAGGAAACTGGGAGAGGCCATCCTCACTATGCTGCATTATGATGGGCTAAGACCCTTAGTTTCATACTGTTTATACTATTGGTCGAAGTGACAACTAGAGAAAGTCATACTCTGATGAGAAAAGGGGAAAAATGTAAAATGAAACATTTGTGCCCATTTATTGCTTATCCATTTAATGTCATTATGTGTTTCACAAAAATGACTTCCCTGGAGCTGAAGATACAGGCAGTGTGGACCACTTGTGTGTGCTGAGAACCAAACTCCGGGGGAGCAGCAAATGCCTGTAACTACTGAGCCATTTCTCCAGCCCCAACCTCGTTAATTTTTTTCATTGTTTAAAAGTTGATCAGTGAGCCTGGCACAAATGCAAATGGGCTGAAGATGTAGCTCAGCTGGTAGAATGCAAATAAAACCAGGTGTGGTGACATATGCCTTCATATGACATATGACATCAGCACTTGTGTCGTGGAGGCAGAAAGGATCCAGACTTCTATATCATTCTTGACTACACTGAATTCAAGACCAGAATGGGCTATGAAAGACCCTGTCTGAAAACAGAACAACAAAATGTTGACTAGGTCTGGGTATTAGCTCAGCAGAGAAGCACACGCAAGGCTGGAAATGGACCTTAGCATTGCAAATAAACATCTAAAATTTAAAAGCCACGCTTTCAAAAGTCATAGAGCCAAGTGGGAATCTGGAATAATAGGACTGCAACAGGAAGAAATAAGAAGTGTAGATATTGGGCTCAACTGCCTGCTATATTCAAGAACTAGGATATTCTCCTGTTGTGAGAGGAAAGGTAGGGTAGTAAGTCTGTTCAATGATAGACCTAATGACTACCCTAGCAAGGATGACTTTCGTGGCTGAAGAAGTACTTGCCAGTAATGACCCCTTGCTTGAAAATCCTAACTGGGAAAGAAGGCCGACCAAAGGAAGCCCAGAAAAGTCAAGGAAATTCCTGGGTCCAGTGTAAAGAGGACTCAGAAAGTCTGCAGAACTGTTTGGGATACATATGGGAAATCGGGTCATTTTCTACAGTGAGGAATGAGAAGTATGCCTGGCAGTGTTGGCCGTGTAACAGAGTCTAGTAAGTAAGACTGTCTGTGGTGGACAAGAGGAGGTAATTGAAAGGTGTCAAGAAAGCCCAATTAGGGGAGCTAGTACGCGAATGTTAGGGTGAGGCAGCAAGAAGCTCCGCCCAAGCCAAAGTTCCAAACCTGCGACTTAGTGGAGTCTGTCCCCTTTTGAAGGCCCGCCTTTTCTTCACAGCCTAGGTTCCACCACACCCAGAAGCTGCTGGAGAATGTGGGAATGGTTAAAGGAGGGACCCAGCTGATTGAATGGCCTTTGGACCAATTATCTTACGGGATATTCAACGATCGCCTGAGAAGCGCTCAGAACAAAAAGGCGAGCCCGAAAACCTATAAAAAAAAACGTACAGAGAAGGCAAGCTGAGGGGAAAGCTAGATCACGCTTCTTCAAGAAGCTTTGCCACGCCCTTCATTCTTGCTCGGCCTTGCTGCATGGAGCAAATCTGATTGGTTGAGCGTCACTTTTTCAAAAGGGTGGGGTCACATACGTTTCACAGTGGGGAACAAACTAGTGGTAGAGGGTGGGTGGCAGGGCGGGGCTAGATTGTCCTATCTAAGGTGGGAAAGGCCAATGGTAATCCGGGCCACCTCTCTTAGAAAGTCATTTCCAGCCTTTAAATTCTTGCCTCCCCGATGCACCACAAAGGACTAGAACTGCTTGGCTCACCTGTTCTTTTTCTCCTCGCAAAAGTCCCGTTCGCCACCATGGGGATGTACCAAGTGAGACTGTAGGGAAAGAAGGTGGTGACTGGCACGCCTGGCTACTGGCTGCTGCTCACCTCGATGCTAGTAGATTTCTAGCAAGATCAAGACTGACTATTAACCCACCTCTGCATCCCCCTGGCGCCGTTCCAGGGCCAACGCCACATTCCCTGCTGGGCACGCAATGGCCGCACCCCCTCCCGCTGCAGAAAGCTCTTTTGGTGCACGCAGTCCGAGGTGAGTCTCCTCCTTCCTGCTTCACCCCCCTTCCCCCCAAGCGTGTGCGTGCGCATGCGCGGAGCGCGGCGCGCGCGGCTGTTGGGCCGCTGGCTGGGGGGGCTCTAGGATCTGCTGCGTCTCCGCGAGCTGTCTGCTGTGAGTCACGAGCCGCCGTGAACACCCGGATTCCAGCGGGCGCTTGCGAGCACGGGGGCATCGCCCACAGTGGCCAAGCTCATGGCCGGCTGAGCGGGACGCCGCCTCCGCCTCAGCCGCCGCCGCCGCCGCCGCCTCTTCCTCCTCAGCCGGCGGCGGCCCGGGCCCAGCAGCCATGGCCGAAGACTACTGGGACGGGCGCCTGCGGCGAACTGGAGGAAAAGGAGGTCGCGCGGCCTCATCCCGGGCCGCCGCCCCAGGCGCCACCGCGCCGGCCCCGCGGCTCTGAGGTTACTCGCGCGCCCCCTCCGGTGAGCGTGTCCTCGATACTTAGGGTGGGGGCTGCTCTTCCTAGAGAACCAACTGGACCCTAGGCAGTGCTGGAACAAGAGTTAGGGGGTTCTGGGCTGCTGGGCTGTCAGGTGCCCCTCCCCCTCGAATTTCCCAGAATGCACCGGGGGGGGGTCATTTGGGGCCTCCCTGACCTTGGCCCCGCCCTGGGCCCCTGTCCTGGGAGCTGAGGATGGGAAGTACTGTGGATGCTAAGTGGGAGAAGGTGATTAAAGGACTGGAGTTATAGGAATGGATTGATACAGTAGTGATGAAAGACCCGAGGTTGCCAAAAGGGTAGGAACATGTAATAAAAGCCTTATGACTTCAGGCCCAGTGTGCTTATGGGAAGGGGTTGCAGGACCATGAGGGACGAGTATAACGGGGTTGTGAGTAAGGACAGTTCCAAAACACGCTACTGGAGGTTGGGGCTGCAGAGGGGCCCAGTGTAAATGGAGAAAGGGTGGTAGAGGTACCAGAAGGTGTGCCGATAGACTCAGGGTTCTAAGGCCGAGGGTGTGATGATGAAGGTCAGGATAGTGTTAATACTGTGTTTGTCCACGGGGTTGGGGGTGGCAGCTTCTCTGGGTCCAGGGTGTGCTCTTGGAGGTAGTGGAGGGTCCTGGAGGTTAGGGTATGTAGATGTAATAAAGGTAGTGTGAGGCCAGTATATGCCGGTGAAGGCAGAGCTATTGAAGGACCTGGGAGTGTGTGTGTGTAATGGGGGGGGGGGGCTGCACTACTGGGTATTAGGTGTGTGCATACATGTATATGGAGTTTGTCAGTAAAGGAAGTATTAAGTAAGAGCTTAGCATACTAAGGGTCAAGATAAAGTGTGAATGGGTGTCCATAAAGGCAGAGTGAGTTTCCAGAAAGTGTGGGAGCAATACTATATATGAAATTCTAGAACAGTGGTTCTCAACTTGGGGGGTGTGTGTCAAAAATCAGATATCCTGCATATCAGATATTTACATGAAGTAGCAACAAAAAGACTTTTATGGTTGGGGGAACATACAGTAAAGGGCCACAGCATGAGGAAGGTTGAGAAGCACTGTTCCAGAGGCTGCTACTGTGTGGTCAGATAGATACAGATGCTTAAATGTATGCACTGGGGGAAGAGAGTGAAGTAAAGTCTGCTGATGAACATCAAAACTCTGTGTTCTTTCTGTCCATGGGCCACTGACGCCTGCTGATTTGAGGAGGGCTACAGGAGGAGTTTTTTGGGGGGGGGGGGTGGAGAATCTAGTGAATAATGAAAGGAACATAGCTATGAAGGAAATCAGTTGTGAAGAGATAGTGGTGGGATCGGGAGTGGTTGGTTGAAGTAGGGAAACTGGGATGGGAATAAGTGATGGTGTGCCAAAGTGAATTGGAACCATGAACTGAAGGGAGCCACGAACTCAGGTATATGTTCTTAGGGGTGGGGTCAAATGGAGCTGCATGCACTAATGAGGATCAGTCTGATACAGAACAGTGTGTTTCTCCCTGGAGAATAGGGCTAAGGAAGGGTTCAAGGTGTGCTAATAGAGAGTTAGGACTGGGTATGTGCTAGTCAGGGTCAAGAAGTGGCAGTGGGTGGGTGAGTGGGGAAACACCCTCATAGAAGTAAGGGAAGGGGGAAACCGGGAAAGGGGATAACATTTGAAATGCAAATAAAGAAAATATCTAATAAAAAATTAAAAAAAAATACAGTGAAGTTTCAGCTTGTGCTGAGGGAGGGAACAGTGTAATGGAAGTACAAGAATGTATGTTAACAGTGGTCATAACTCTGAAGGTAAGGGCTAGAGAGGTGGCTCAGCTGTTAAGCGCATGTACTGCTCTTCCAGAGGACCTGAGTTCAGATCCCTGCATTCACATCAAGAGACTCATAACTGTGAAGGGGCCTAAATATGAATAAAACTGCTCAGGGATTGTATAAGACCCACAGTGTACTAATGATTTAGAGCCGTGTGAAGGGCCAGAGAATGCTAATTTGGGTCAGCTGTAGAGCACCCCGAGTGCATGTTAATGAGGATCAGAATCCAGAGGGGACACTGTTTTTGTGAAGGGCAGTGCTACAGAGAGGCTAACAAGCATCTAGGCTAGGAAGGGACTCAACATGAAGGTGGCAGGAGTTGCTTAAAGGGGGCAAGGTTCTGCATGCTGAAGGGAGTTAGAAGTAAAAAGAGAGATTGTGAATGTTAGGAGTTGAGATGTAGTGAGGGCCTTCTTGGGGGTCTAATGTGTGCTTATAGGGTCAGGGCACAATGGAATAAGTGAGCATTGCAGTCGTTGGAGTTTACATGAGTGTCCTTGGTATGAGAGTAGCCTGAGGGTTGGTGAGTATGTCTTTGAGGGATGCCAAGGACAAATACCATGTAGAATTCCATCTCCAGATTCTTGCTCCTTTACTTGTTCTGAAGTTTATAAGCTCAGAAAACTGAAATTATGGTATTTAAGTTCTGCTGCTCATAAATGTTTAAGTGTATCTGTTTCTAGGGGTCTGTCCCCCTCAAATGTTGGATAATACTGGTTCCCTAAAATACTCCCAAAACATGAGTTCTGGGAGATGTCCATTTATCGAGGGTTCCAGTTAGAAGTTATAAATTCATTTATGGCTCCCTCTTTATCCCTCATTTACCTGGCCCTTTCCCTTATCACTTGATACCACATACAAAACAACTGGGTATGAGTGTCACATAGGGACAAAAGGAAGTCCTTGGGAACTGGCCACTTTTTAGGCCTAGATCCAGGGTTTGTCCCCAAGGTCAGGATTTTATGGCATTGTCCTGGGTTTTCTGTGGGTGGATCTTACTCTTATCTATTTGAGATTTCTTCTGCTAGGCTGACTCTGCCTTCCCTTGTAGAGACAGAGTGGGAGTGGGAGCTACTGGGGTAAGCATTTTGTTTCAAGGTAACAAGTGACCCATTTCTTTTGAATTCATCCCCAGCCTTATCCTCAACCTCCAATCTAGCTATACTTGGGCCCTGGGCCATCTCAAGCCCTGCTGTGAGTACAGATGGCTCCTGAGCTAGGGCTTTCCCCCTCCTTGTTGGCCCAGAGCCCAGGAGGAAGCAGAAGAATGCCGACCTAAACCCTTTGGTGGCCCCATTCCCCCCAGCAGCCCATTTAGGTCATCTTGTCGATTCTAGCAACCCTAGGCGTCTTCTTTGGAGTAGTCTGTAAGTGTCTGGGACTTAACCTCAATAAAGGTTGGTCCTATGCCTTCAGCCCCTTGATTGGCTAGTTCTGTATGTACTTTTTGATATTAGCCATTATTCCAGGTTCTTGGGATAGAGCAGTGGCCTAAACATACAGAAATCTACCCTGGTGAAGCAAATCTAGTTGTGGTGGTGAGAAGACAGACAGTAAAAAGGAAAGAAACCAATAAGTAGATGGTGTTATTTCTGAGGCAGTGATAAGATCTGAGGGGCACATTAGAAAGGTGAAGAAGCTCAAGATAGCTGAGACTTTGGAAAAGGTGATATTTGAACAATGGGCTAGAGAGGATAGGGGTAAGATATTTCCAATCTGGGAAGCAACCCAGAGGTTTGCTCTGGGGTACAAACTATTGGGTGTGGTGCAGAACAACTAGGAATAATGAAGAAGGTGGTGAGGCTACAGGGGTGATAGGGTCAAATGAGGTATATAAGACATGTGGACCACATGAGGACGACTATGTTTATTTGGGATGATAAGGAAGATGTGTTTTCTCTATGAGAAAGGGAATATGATCTAGTTTTGTAAAACCCTGGGTTTGGACCTCATGGGTCTCAACCCTATAGAACCTGTCTAGCAGCTCTAAGGATATCTGTTGTACTGAGATACCCCCCTCACCCCCTGCCAACTCCATCCAATGGTTGGGCCTGGACAGCCCTCCCCCCATCTGGATAGAGAAGTGGGATGATCCGTTAGTCACCATGACAGTGGTTGCTGAGGGAGGTGAGAGGGTCCCTGTGAGCCACAGGGAGCATTCTGCCTGGCAGTTGGGGGCAATGTGGGGCTGGTGTCAGCGGAACATGCCATTCTATGGACGCACGCAGGATCTTGTCACTAGTCCTTCAGCTCTGACTGAACCCTTTGTCCCAACTGTGGCTGCGTCTGTCACTACTGCTGCACCTGAGGATAGTTGTTGTGGAGTCCTATTCTCCCACAGTGAGGCTATCACCCTAGAGACCAACAACCTACTGAGTGGACCGTCACCCTCAGCTAGCCACCCAAATCTTAGTACCCAGGTAGGCTACTTAGGGGTAGGCCAACAATATCAAAGGATCTGTAGTGATTGGGCACTGACATGTTCATGTTGGCACCCCTCTCTGGGTTGTTGGTGTCTTTAAGGCACCCCTGATGATCAAGCAGGCACTAATGTGGTCCCCATTTCTATTCATGTCCCTGTTTAGGTCGCCATGGATCGGATGAAGAAGATCAAACGGCAGCTGTCAATGACACTCCGAGGGGGCAGAGGCATAGATAAGACCAATGGTGTCCCTGAGCAGATAGGCCTGGATGAGAGTGGTGGTGGTGGTGGCAGTGACCTTGGAGAAGCCCCCACCCGAGTTGCCCCTGGGGAACTTCGCTCTGTACGGGGCCCACTCAGCTCTGCACCAGGTGGGTCTACTTTGATCATTCTTTCTCCCTGTCCCAGCTCCCAGATTCTGCCTCTCAGACTCTTGTCTCCATTTTCCTTAGACTCTTGTTTTCATTTTCCCTCCTTCCCTCTCACCCATTTCCAACACTCCGTCTGTACTTCCTTGACTATATCCAGGCCCCAGGATAGGGAAGAGTACCTTGCCTATTCAGCTGCCCCAAGGCTCTCTGCCTTTTTCCTACACTCTGTTGGTGGCCCTTTCCGTCTCATTGGATCTGCCTTCTTAGGGCTCTTGGCAATGCCTGCCACCACTAGCTTTCTGACCGAGGGGCAGCTACCATCTCAGCTCATCTCTGATGGAGTATTCCACTAGGTGACCACACTCCCTCCATATATGTCCCGGGTCTACCTGGGTTTCCCAGTTTGCTCTAGGGGCCATGTACACCAACGGATATGATGAAGAAATCTATTGTATTGGGGGAAAGTGGGAGTGTTCATGACTCCAAAGGCCTGGCCTTTCCCTCTCCCCATCCCAGAGATTGTGCACGAGGACATGAAGATGGGATCTGATGGGGAGAGTGACCAGGCTTCAGCCACATCCTCAGATGAGGTGCAGTCTCCAGTGAGAGTTCGAATGCGCAACCACCCTCCACGAAAGATCTCCACTGAGGTGCTTGATCTCTGTCCCAGTGTTGGAAGAGTTGGAGAATGGGGTTGTGTTTGGGGAGGTGGAGCTTTTGATCCTTCTTCTCCTTCATCTTGGCTTTTAGGACATCAACAAACGCCTGTCACTACCAGCTGACATACGGCTGCCGGAGGGCTACCTTGAGAAGCTGACTCTCAATAGCCCCATCTTTGATAAGCCTCTTAGCCGGCGCCTCCGCCGTGTCAGCTTGGTAAGTATCTCTTTTTGTCCCATCTACCACCTATCCCACTCTCCTGGTACCCCTCTGCAGCCCTGCTTCAACATAACCTCCTTTGCCCCACAGTCTGAGATTGGCTTTGGAAAACTGGAGACCTACATCAAGCTAGACAAGCTGGGTGAGGTAAGACAGTTGAAAGGACTGTGGTAAAGATGGGAGTCAGTATGAACTCCATGCGATCTCATAGCATCTCTGCTGTTGTACTGCAGGGTACCTATGCCACTGTCTACAAAGGCAAAAGCAAGCTCACAGACAACCTTGTAGCACTTAAGGAGATCAGACTGGAACATGAAGAAGGGGCACCCTGTACTGCTATCCGCGAAGGTACAGACCCCACCCTAGACTTTCTTGACTGCGTGGCACATACTTATACTCATGGTGAGTGAGGACAGAGACTGGGTTTTTTCTGACCTCCCTCTCCTCACCTGTCCAATACTGTGGCCTTCATGAGAATGCCTACTGTCTACATTCCAAGGTAATAAGCAAGGTAATTAGGAACCTGAATGGATTAAGGAAGGGGAATTATGGTATTTGCTTTCATTCTTCAAGCACTCCTTAATGTGTTCAGAAAATCACAGGAAGTAGATTTGAATTACACAGAAAATGAGAACAAATTCCAGCCTGTGTACTTAGGTCTAGAACAAGGCCCCTTCCCAGAAAGCAAAAGCAGATTATGGAAATATAGTGTCACATGAAGTTGGAGCTGTAGTCCCAATGCTCTTGCTTGGTACTCTTGTCTAAGCCTTCTTTTCTACACGCAGGTCATGGAGACACACCTACTTCTTAGCATAGTGTAAATCAGAGCTAGATGCTTTGAGGCATTACCCTAAACTGCACAGGGAAAGAAGGAGACCCTTAAGCTCCTATCTATCTGGTCCTTATTCTCATCGTTATTCTAAGAACGGGGCCCTCACTCTTCTGTTCTTTTCCATGCTTTCTACAGTGTCCCTGCTCAAGGATCTCAAGCATGCCAACATCGTCACACTACATGACATCATCCACACAGAGAAGTCCCTCACCCTTGTCTTTGAATACTTGGTAAGGTTGGATAGCAGTTGGACCCAGGGAAGTGGGGAAATGGCCAAGAGCCGTAGTATGTGACTTGTTCCTGCACTACCTCTTTTGTCCTTAGGACAAGGACCTGAAGCAGTACCTGGATGACTGTGGAAATGTCATCAACATGCACAATGTGAAAGTGGGTGTGGGACAGAAAACAAAAGGCAGGAGGGGGCCCCCACTCACCCATTCAGTGCACAATTGTCCCAGAAACAGCCTTTTCTCGTATGATGTTTTTGCTGAGAGCCTTTGGAGGGTATTGGGAGCTTGTCATCTTTTGTGTGATAAGACATTGGGCTCAGTATCTGTCTGGGAGGGAACATTGCCTGCTTGCTGCTGCCAGGGAATTTGATAGTGGATATCTTTTGACTTCTGCCTGCCATTCCCGGGTCTCTAGCTGTTCCTGTTCCAGTTGCTCCGTGGCCTGGCCTACTGCCACAGGCAGAAGGTGCTACACCGAGACCTCAAGCCCCAGAACCTACTCATCAACGAGAGGGGAGAGCTTAAGCTGGCAGACTTTGGTACCACCAGCCTCTCCCTTCTTCCCATTGACTCCTCAGCACTATTCCCCAAGTCACCCAATCCCCTATGACCACCCAGTCTCCTTCCCCTTTAGCCTCTCCAGACCTTGACTATGGCAAGCATTCTTATCCCCAGTTGTACTCTATTCTAGGCTTTGCCCACAACCTCCTCATTCCAGCTGCTCCTTTTTTTTTTTTTTTTTTTTTTTTGTGCCTCTCAGGCCTGGCTCGGGCCAAGTCAATTCCTACTAAAACATACTCCAATGAAGTGGTGACACTGTGGTACCGGCCCCCTGACATCCTACTTGGGTCCACAGACTATTCTACCCAAATTGACATGTGGTGAGGAGAGGTGGAGGTGTGGAAGGTGGTGGCTTTCCCAGCCAACTTTCCCTTATATTTATGGTGCCTTTCCTGCCCAGGGGTGTAGGCTGCATCTTCTATGAGATGGCCACAGGCCGGCCCCTCTTCCCGGGCTCCACAGTGGAAGAGCAGCTGCACTTCATCTTCCGCATTTTGGGTGAGGAGGAAGTGTGTTCCTAAGGAGCTGTAGGGATATGCAGGAAGGACCTGAGATGTGCAGGGTAACTTGTTTTCCTTATTAGGAACCCCAACTGAGGAGACATGGCCAGGTATCCTGTCCAATGAAGAGTTTAGAACATACAACTACCCCAAGTACCGAGCCGAGGCCCTTCTGAGCCATGCACCCCGGTGAGGCTGGTGGGTAGGTGGGCATTAGGGGCCAGAGTGTCTGAACTCAGTATAAAGCACATCCCCTTACCTTTGTGTTAGACTTGATAGCGATGGAGCTGACCTCCTCACCAAGCTGCTGCAGGTAAGACCATCTTCAGAGGCCAACCTTAACAGAGATGGGGTTCCAGGTGTAGGGAAATGGGAACTTCGCCAAGGGCAGGCTGTAAGGAGGGTAGGTAAAGAGACCTGTGTGTTGAGATACCAGTATACTAACATACTGTCTTCTGCCTAACTCAGTTTGAGGGTCGCAATCGGATCTCTGCTGAGGATGCCATGAAACATCCATTCTTTCTCAGCTTGGGGGAGCGGATCCACAAACTTCCTGACAGTGAGTGGGAATGGGCTCAAGTTGGGGCTTTGTTGAGCAGAGCCACTGGAACATAGGGTGCTGGTTTGTGCCATACCTGAGGGAACATCCTCATGTACATGTTTCAGGTTGTATCTATTAGGAAAGAATTTTGTTTTCATCTTGGATTCCTTTCACCTTTTTATGAAAAATTTCATACAGTACATATAGACGAAATATCCCAAAAAAGTGTACACCACAGTTTTTGCAAAATGTACACCCATTTAACTTTCACACAGTTCAAAATGAATGGTAGAAGTTCCCCATATAGCTTCCTTATGGTGTCTCCCGCGTTCCAGGCCCTTTCCTGGAATAAGAAATAGCAGGGAGCTATTTCAGGGATTTGGGGGTTGTTTGGAGCATTCTTTCGAGGCAGAGTTGTGCTAGATAGCCCTGGCTTGTGGTGGCGCGGCTTCTTGAGACAAATATTCCTGTGATTCAGGTAAACCTTGGGCTTGCTATGTACTTTAGGATAACCTCGAACTTCTGCCTGCCACCACCTCCTAAGTGCTAGGATTGATAGGTGCATGTCACCACACCTGTAGTGTGCTGTGTTGCCTAGGCTAGCCTGGAACTTGTGACAATCCTCCTCTCTCAGACACCTAAGAACTTTTAACTTACAGGCGTCAGCCACTATGCCTAGTTTAAAAAGTATTTCATCGTAGGCATGGTGGTGCACACCTTTAATCCCAGCACATGGAAGACAGAGGTAGGTGCATTTCTGTGAGATCAAGGCCAGCCAAGTCTACATAGTGAGTTCCAGAAGAGCCAGGGTTATAGAGACCATATCTCAAATAAAATAAAACAAAAGGTTCATTACACCAAAAAATTGAGCTCACCTTTCATATCTACCCACTGAATTAATAATTAAATCCCAAGCCACCACCTATTGTATGGATTTGTAAGTAGACTTGATAAACTTAGTACTTTTTTTTTTGGTCTCGTGCAGTAGTCCATGTCCTATCTTCCTTAGTTATAAGCAGTTTGACATAAGATTCTAAGTCAGGCTTCTGAAAAGAAGCAGCAACTTGGGTCATGTGGGGTTTGTTCTGTGTAGACCCGTGGGTCAATCCCCACTTACATATCTCTTTACTTACAGCTACTTCCATATTTGCACTAAAGGAGGTACAGCTACAAAAGGAGGCAAACATTCGGTCCACTTCTATGCCTGACTCAGGTAAGTGTGGCTCTCTTCTCTTGCTCTATCCACCTACCTGCTTGCCCACTAACAGCCATTCACTCTGCTTTCCCCTGCAGGCAGGCCAGCTTTCCGTGTGGTGGATACCGAGTTCTAAGCCAAGTTTTAAGCCACAGACCAAGGCCCCAGCAGGCAGCAGCTGGAGGGATGCCACACCCCTCACAGGGCAACCTCCATCTGCAATCCTCCCTGCTTGTTGCCTGCTTACCTGCCTGAGCCACACTCCCCTGCCAACTTGTCCCCTGCCACCTGCCCAAACACCGAACCACTGGCCTGGCCTGTCAACCCAACCACTGGCCTGTCAACCCAACCACTGGCCTGTCAACCCAACCATTGGCCTGTCTGCTGGGTGCTAACAAAGCTCTCACCACTACTTTGCTTGATGTGTCTGTCTCTGTCTTGGTAGTTGCTGGTGGACAGAATGGCTGTGCCAGCATTTCACACTAAGGCTAGGCCTTCCCCTCTTCATCACACTCTTTCCCAGGACCACTACTCCATGGGCAGCCAGGGGTTTGGAGCTAGGCCAGGCCAGGCTCTCAGTTGACTTTGACTAGAAGGTAGTGAGTGATGCCTTGGGTCTGAGGCACCCTCTGCCTGCTTCCCACCTGTCCCACTTGCCTCTGTTGTATGGGCCTTCTCTTTTGTTAGTTTCTCTTATGGCTTTATTTTTATTATTTTAAATGAGGTTCTCACTTTTTAATGCAATATCTCTGTATACAGACTGGTTGGGCACTACTCCCTGAGTGTGGCCCTCCTACAGTATTTTGTGCAATGACGTCCCACTCCCAGCCTTTGAGAGGTAGGGACCCAGACCCTATTCAGATCCTGACCATCACTAGACCCTGGGATTGGCTATGGGAAAGCATGCCTCAGCCACTCACCTTCCTCCCCTACCTAGTGTCCCCAGCTATAGGGGGGCCTGAGAACTACTAGAGACTGGGAGATAGACATGGTGGGGGCCTACTTTTCCCCTCCTTCAGTCCTGTAGCCAGGGCCTCCTTCCTTCTCAGGGTCTTCCCCAGCCCAGCTCTGCCTAGCCCTCCTGCCATGTCCTACTCGGTGCTGTTGAGTAGGGGCTCTGCCAGGAATTGACCAGCTTAGTGAGGAGCCATATATAATATATATATGTGCACAAGCAGGGGGACATGTGGGAGCTTGTGCCCAATTGTTACACCCCAGTCCCTGGGAGGGTAAGGCGGGCCAAGGAGAGTCTCCTGGATGGATGGTTTGCTCCCCTTCCTCCACCTTAAGCCTTGGGACCCTTAAGCGGGGTGGGGGGGGGCAAGGGAGGGTGCCCTCCTAGTGGGGTTTGGGGGGATTGGGTTCCTGAATGCACCATAATCGCTGTATGAAATATTAAAAAAAAAAAGTCTAAAGTGAAAAGTCTGGTTGTAAATCATCAAAAAGGCAAGGAGGCTCAAGCTATGGTGATTACTGGGGTCTTCATGAGTCCATACCTGGTCCCATCAACTAAGAACATTGGGAAAGAGTTGGCTGCAAGTCTGGTGGGACGGAGCGGGGGGGGGATACAAACTTTGGAGGGATTGCACTTAGAATGGTAGGATGAGCTGAAGCAGTCGAGTGGACTCGTGTTAATGGGAATCAAACGTTGAGCATAGATGACTTAGATTTATGTAGCATTGTGGGCAAGCCTGAAAGGATTGAGACGGGAAATGTATAAAAATGTTTGAAGAAAGTAGGCCCAGTAGCTCCAGAGTGGTATGAGGCAGAAAGGTCCAGTCTAATTGATGATGAACAAATCAATTGGAGAGAGAATGAAAGTAAAGTAGGGTTTTGGCCACTTAAAGGAATCTAGTAGACTTAGAAAAGTTCAAGAATGAGGTCCTAGAGCCAGAAGTTTGGACTGGTTTCTAAAAATTCTGGAAGTCATCTGCATGGTGAAGTTTGCAACAACCTAAGCTTAAGAGATGGTTCACTTGGTAACATGCTTGCTATGCAAGCTTGAAAACCTGAATTCAGGTCACCACCACTCATTTAAAGACTGAGAGGGTGGTGATGCATGTCTTTAATCCCAGCACTCGGGAGGCAGAGGCAGGCGGATTTCTGAGTTCGAGGCCAGCCTGGTCTACAGAGTGAGTTCCAGGACAGCCAGGGCTATACAGAGAAACCCTGTCTGGAAAAACAAACGGGGGAGGGCACTTGTAATCTCAATACCGGGGGAGTGGAGTCAGCAGGATTCCTGGAGCTTTCTGGCCAGCCAGTGTAAAGAATTGGTGAATTCCAAGTTTAGAGAGACCCTGTCTCAAAAAATAAGATAGAGAGCAATTGAGGTTGGCAGCATATGTTGACTTCTGGCCTCCACATATATCTGCACATGCAGTACACAAAAAGTGGTACAGCCAATTAGCCTCAAGTAAGAACGGGGCATTAATTTCCTCTTTCCATGAATCCCACCATTTTGGGAAGAGCCCAGAAGACACTTGCAGAAAGAAAGGGGGGTGAACAGAGCCAGGCAAATGCAAGTTTTAATAAGCCTAAGTGGCTGTTTATGGAAGCACAGCAGTGGTGACTTAATGAACCTCTTAATCACTGTGTCCTTGTAAACACTGAAATCTCAATTTGAAGCTACAGTGAGCCACAATGGCTGTCTAGTCCCAGGGTTGAAAAAGTAGAACAGCTTACTTTTAGTGGTAGCAACATGCCATTAATCCCAGCACTTGGGAGGCAGAGGCAGGCAGATGTCTGAATTCAAGTGTAGCTTGGTCTACAGAGTGAGTTTTAGGACAGCTACTGCTACACAGAGAAGCCCTGTCTCAAAAAACAAACAAACAAAACAACCCTAGGACATCTTTCCATTCCTGTCATTCTTTCAGTTTTGTAATGGATAGGATCTCCACAAATTTCTCAGCAGACTTCCTATGTCCTCCCATTCTCTGCAGAGATTGACTAATGGATAGTGAAGAAACCAGCTTTAGGGATGGGGAGGAAAGCTAAATGGGAAGAAGCAGACTGCAATGAAGGGAGTCAATTCAGATGGGTTTAAAGAGCAGCTATCACTGGGCAGTGGTGGCGCACGCCTTTAAATCCCAGCACTCGGAAGGCAGTGACAGGCGGATTTCTGAGTTCAAGGCCAGCCTGGTCTACAGAGTGAGTTCCAGGACAGCCAGGGCTATACAGAGAAACCCTGTCTCAAAAACAGAAACAAAAATAAAGAGCAGCTATCTGTCTCTGCCAAACTCCACTTCTACACTGGTCTTTGGGGGTCAGGGATCAAGTTAAAAGAGCTTGCTCTTTTTCCTTCAGGACTCCTACAACTAAGTTGTGACCTCATGTGTGTCAGGTTGGGGTTAGGTGATAGAATCACTGTACCAGACACCTCCCCACTACTGTAAAATCAAACTCCCTACAGAAGCTAACTGAAAATAAGATCATGTGACAGGGGCGAGGAGTGAACTGTGTAGGCAGACTTGTATGCACAGGGTCTAATATAGGAATAGGAAGGTACACATTAACCTTTGTTCTGGTCTGTGTATAGTTGCTTATAGTGAAAGTAATCACTAAACTAGCTCCAAAGTCATGATTTGGGGGGAGTTTGTGGGTTGTCAACAGGTGAGGACAGTCAAAAGAAAGGTAGTTGGAGAAGTACAGAGAATCATCACTGACCAGTAGAACTGAGAGCCTAAAAAGAAAAGGGTAACAGCCCAATAGGATGCTTCTCAACCAGAGACAACCTCCACACTCAAGGACATCTGGTAGTGTCTGGTGATACGCAGCCTTTGTTCTGAGGGTTGTCACCATTTTCTAGAAGGAGAGATCAGGGAACAGCTTAATACCCCAAAGTGTCTGCTTCTCACAAGAAAGAAATTACAGTAGTGCTGAAGTCTGACATAGAACCTGGTACACCTGTAACCTGTACTGCTAGCATTTGGGAGGGTGAGTCAGGAGAATCACCATGAGTTCAAAGCCAATCTGAGTTTCATGTTCAGAATTGAGACCCTATTTCAGAAAACCCTCAAAGAAACCCTGGCCTGTTCAATGGTTCCCACAGGTTTGGCATCAGATTTCCTTTATATTAAAGATTGAGGACACCCAATGGAATTTTGCTTATTCCAAGATACCCTCTGAATAATTCCACTATATATGCATGAAAATGAGAGTGAAGATACTGCAGAAATAGTCTTATTTTTGTGAAACCTCCTGAGAGGGTTTCCTGAGCTGCTATGGCACATCCTAGCTGAAGACAAATGATTTCACATTTCTGGCTCATGGCTTCCTACATTGTTACTCATGCCCCCCCCCCCCAAATACGGTTCTCTGCCACCCAAGGTTACTATTTAAGTCCAGCAAGTCACTTAAACTGGGCAGACTCACTATTATGCCTCCAACAAATACATCAGATTTGTCTGGTGAGTAACTTAAGTTCAGAAAGCTGACTGTTGAAGTGCATGCCTGTAATCCATCACTTTGGAGGTTGAGGCAGGAAGATCAAGGCAAGTCAGTTGCCAGCCTGGGCTTCATAGAGTTGGAGGAAATTATGGGCAATTTAGCAAAGGCCCTGTCTCAAAGACAGAAAAGATAGACACACACACACATACACACACGCACACACACACTCACACACAGCCACACCCTAGTTCAGGCTCTCAGGAGGTGGTAAACTCTATTTGAGTAAAAAAAAAAAAAAAACAAAAAAAACCTTTTACTTCATGTATATAAATGTTGTTTTCCCTGTATGCATATATGTTTACCTTGTACATTCCTACTGATCCGCTGGAACTGGTATTATGAATGGTTGTGAGCCACCATGTGGGTGCTGGGAATTGAACCAACGAGTTCCCTTAACCTCTGAGCCATCTCTCTAGCCCATACATTTGGTTTTGATGGACGAGAAAGGTAGTGCAGTGAAAGGTAATTCTAGTTAGACTAACAAAAATGCAGCTTTCACAGTAAGGGGCTGCAGTCAAAGGTGCAAAGACTTGCCTAAGCATTCTTTCTGAGGGCCTAAACACACACATTTGCTCATTTTGGAAAGCTTTGGTCTCCACCTTTTATAAGACCTTTTCACCTGGTGTTAGAGAATTCCACAAGGCACTAGTTCCAAACTAGAGGGTTAACCCCTGGTATTGGTTACAGAAACCACAGACCATCACCCAATTTCCGCCAAACTGAGACGTTTCCAAGATGGCAGTAGCCCCCCGATTGTTGGGGGGCTCTGCTTCCGTTTCCGGGACAGAATCCGGAAGTGCCAGCTGAGGGTCGTCTTCCTATCTTCAGTTGCGTCGGCAGTTGGAGGAGGACGGACAGTGATGGCGGCGGTCGCAGCGGACTCAGCTGCAGCTGCCGTCCCGGCCTCTTCCGAGGACAGAGAGACACAGTCCGAGGCAATGCCAGACCTGGATGAACAGTGGCGCCAAATCGGGAATGGGCGAGAGCGTCCACTGCGAGCTGGCGAAAGCTGGTGAGGCTGGGCTTCAATGAAGCCTTGGCCAAGGGGACCGTGGGGGCGTTAGTATCGCGGGGTACTTAGAAATCAAGTTCTGAGGATGAAGCGGTGCGAGGCGGGGAAGGGGCTTGGGCCTGCGGGAGAGAGGGGGCGTGGAGGTGCTAAGTGAATGAATCTCAACCTTTGGGGAAGAGGCGGGGCCCGAGTGGGGCAGTCAGCCGCCAGAGGACAAAAAGGGGTTTGTGGTAGGGGTGGGGCGGGAAGGGGATGGTCTTGGGAGTAAGGGGACTGCATCGTTTGGGGAGGGGGTGAGAGGGGACTGCGTCTTGGAACCTGGAGCCTGGAAAGGAGGCTGGCTGGCTCCATACTTACGCGGGGGCGTGGCGTGTGTTACGAAACGTTGCGTCGGTTGCAAGGAACGGCCTGCGAGTACTCGAAGCGCCTGTGAACCCGACCAGCTTGGTGGCGTCCGCTGAAGAGCAACTCCATAGCCTATAGCTGTGGGCCGAGGGGCGGAGGAGTGTGGTCTGGGGAGGGTGCCTGGCTCCTGGGAACAAGGCGAAGGTCTGGGGAGGGGCAAACTGTGGAGGAGGGGCAGTGCCTGGGGCAGAAAATGGCGCCTGCAAAAGAGCAAAGATTGTGACGCGGTGGCTTTTTTTTTGTTTGTTTTGGTATTTTTGTTTGTTTGTTTGTTTTAACCCCCTTTAGCTAAGGTCTCCTTCATAGAACAGGAGAAAGTGCAGGTGGTTTACAAAAGGTTATTTGGGATTTTTTTCTATGTGATAATATTTTTTAATCAATAGATATGACTATTTAAAAAGAAAAGAATCCACAGCTTTTGACATCGTCTTATTAGACAGATTTTTTTTTAAAAAATGTTAATCAGTGCTCAAAATTTACTGCTTCCTGGGCTCCTATTTCTTTCTGAGTTGCTTCTCGTTTTTTTAAATTGTGGAATCGTAAGACCTACAAAGATTATAGTATAAAACGTTTTACATAAATTGATGGACATCCTGCTGAAAGAAATGGTTTGTATGCTTCAAATATGGCAAGGTCGTGAAAGACATATGCTGAAGAACTGTTCCAGATTGAAGGAATTAATGCAGTTTAACAAGTATACAGCACGTGATCCTCATTTGGATCCTAGAACAGGAAAAATAAATTATTTTTAAAAATGAGGGTTCTTTCTCATAATTTATTTCTCTTTCACTGTAAATTTTACTGGGAAAAAAATCGGTGAAATTTGACTAAGGCCAGTAGATAACATATTGGGACTGATAATTTCTTGTTTGTGATAATTGTAATGTGGTTATGAAAGAATATCCCTTGCTTGGTGAAAAATACATACTGACAATTTAGGGATAATGAACCATCATGTAAACAACTTACCAAATAATTGAAAAACTATCTTATGTTAAAATGCACATGGGAGGGAGAAGATTATGAAAATATTGGTCATAGGATGCAAAATTCAGTTAGACAAGAGGAATAAAGTCAAGAGCTCCCTTGTACAAAACGGTGATTATAGCTAAGAACATTCTATTCTATACATGAAAATTGCTTAATAGATTTTACATGTTCTTACCCCCCAAAATTATGTGACATAATTGGTGTGTTAAGTAGTTTGATTTAGTGTTTTACAATGTATATATCAAAACATCATGCTGTATACCATCAAAGCAACACTTTTTTTGTCTAGTTGAAGATAAATGAAAATACCCCCAAAGATGATGTGGGGGAAAAAGACTAGAACAAATGGATAAAGTGCGTTAGGTTTGGGGAATCGAAGGGCACACAGGGAAGTCTTTATATTATTTTGCCCCTCTTTTTTTTAGAGACAGGTTCTCTATTATGTAGTCCTGGCTGTCAGGGAAGTCTCTGTACCAGGCTGGCCTTGAACTCAGAAGTCTGGCTGAAATTACAGGCATACTCCACCAGGCCTGTTTTTTTTAAACCCATTTTCAGTGAGTTTACTTCAAAGAAAAATTACTAAATTTTATATGTGGATTCATCACTCATGTGAAGATTCAGAACATTACCTTAAAAAAATGGTATGCTTTCCCCAGATAGAAATCCCCCTGCATCTACATAGAAAACTATTATCCTGAATTTTGAATTAAAGGGCTCTTTTCATATTTCATTATCATAATAAACTTCCAATATTCATATATGTGTATATATACATATACTGTATGTACACATATATAAATGAGTGTGTTTATGAAATACACTGCATGCATACTGTGAGCCCTTATATTACATGGGAAGTAGTATCTGTATGATGTGATTTGAGACCTTAACCTTGATCTGTTGGTTATAGCTCTGTCAGGTTTCTAAAATGTTGAGATGCTGTTCTTCTCTTAAGCAATAATTTTTAAATACATATTTAAATTTTTATTTATATTTTATGTCCATCTGTTTCCCAGGATATCCAACAGCTTCCTGTCTCATACAGTATAAATGGTAAAATGCTGAGTGACCTGCAGGGCTTTTGGAGGCTGGTACCCTTTCTCCACTCTCACATGTCTCTGATTATCAGCCCACCAGCCCTTTTCTCTCTCCATCAGGGACATGCGCATTAGACTCTTGCTATTCGTTAACATTTAGGGCTTTTTCCAGGTTTTCCCACTTTACAGAGTTCCTAAATAAACACTGCCAGTGAAATGTCTATACATTACTGGGGAGATAAATTACAATTCCAAAACTAGAGGATATAGTGATGCCTTTCTGCCACTGTATCATAGTTCTCTAGCAATGCCTAGCCTCAATCCATCCTGAAAACAAACAGTAACCAGACTGTTTTCATAACTCATTTGGAGATGTCCAGACAATTCTCAAAGCTTTGGTTCATGCCTCTTTCCTAGCTTGACAACTGTGTCATGATTGTGCCATTGGTAGATAACACATGACCCTGTCACCCTTACCAATAGCCTTTAAATTAGCCTACCAGGAGAGGATCTTTGGGCTGAGGGAAATGTTTTGGAAGTAAGTAGAGGTGGTGGGTACACAATATTGTGAATGTACTAAATGTTAATGAATTGTTCACTTTAAAATGGGTTAATTTTATGTTAATTTCACCTCATTAAAAAAAATTACCACACCAGTGTTGGTCGAGTATTAAAGCCAATTTGTTTCTCCTGTTGGAATTGTTATGAAGCATTTTGCCAAGCTCCACTTTTTGATGCTTATCTAAATTAGGTAAGAGCAAAGTATCTCAAAGTTCTATATGGGTTTGCTCTCATAGTTGAGAAATATGTATTTATAACGCATTTGAATTCAAGGACTAGCTTCGAATCATACATCTGTCAGTATTAGCTGCACCTCTCAGGCTTAGTTTAATAGCAGATTAAAACAATTCCAGTTAATTAATTTGGGCATCTTTACTGATTACATTTCTTAGATGCATTTATTTGGGGGTGGGGTGGGTACACCATGTGACTAATTGTGCTGGAGCTGGCCAGAAAACTACTTGCAGGAGTCAGTTCCCTTCTTCTCTGTATTTCCTGGGGGATCAAATTCAGGTCAGCAGGCTAGGCAGCAAGTACCATCTGACCTTCCACCTTATTTTTTGATACAGGGCTTTTCATTGATCCTAGAACTCTGTTTTAGACTGGCCAGCAAACCTCTGGCATTTTGTCTCCATGCCCCTTTCAAGTGTTGAGATTACCACCGTGCCAAACTTTGTTTGTTTTTTTTTCTTCAAGACAGTGTTTCCCTGTGTAGTTTTGGCTGTCCTGGAACTCACTTTGCACACCAGGCTGGCCTCGAACTCAGCAGAGATCCACCTGCTTCGTGACGGACTTTTTGCTCAGCTTTTTCGGTAGATAAGAGGAGCCAAACAGCAAGCACTTGACCCAGCTCTTAAAGATCTACGTTCTGAGACCACACTCCAAACTCTGAAAAGACGGCTTCCTTAGAATGTTTTAGTTTCTGTGACAATGAATTGTGTACAAATTTAAATCAGGGATAGTTGAGAGACTTTAGTTAGAGCTGTACAGGGTACAGACAACTTCCTAACGGTAAACAACTGTGGAGTTTTTAAGGAAGAAGGGTGGCTAGGTTCAGAGAGGTGCATGAACAGTCCATGAAGAGAAAGCAGTGTCATAGGACCTTAAGACGTGTTGGCAAAAGATATTTACAGCAGCATATTCACAACTAACAGGAAGATAAGCTTTTGGTTTTGTTCTTCGAGGTCTCACACTGTTAACCTAACTTGTGAGAGTTCTACCCTAGCCTCTAAAGTGTATTTTTTTTTAATTTCTCATTTTAAAAAATATTTTAACAGGAAGAACTGGGCATGGTGACACATACCCCAGCACTAGGGAGGTAGTGGCACAGGATCAGAAAGTCAAGGCCAATGTAGGCTACATGAGAACTTGTTTCAGATAAAGTTGGAAAAGTGAAAGCGATTACAGAAGTTTCAAATATGTTTCCCGGGTGTGGTAACACATGGCTTTAATGCCAGCACTCTTGGAGGCAAAGGGAGACCTAGTCATCTACACAGTGAGTTCTAGGCCATACAGTGAGCTGTTTCAAAAAAAAAACTGGAGACTTTTGGATCTACATGATTATTTCTGTTGAGCTTTGATGGGAGAGAAACAACCTTATGTTATCTCTCAGAGATAATTAGCGGATTTTTGCAGTGTTATTGTCTTAAGTTTGGAAAGACAGATCAACAGTGCTTAAATGTGGGCATGGTGACTCATTTGTCTGATTTCAGCATTTAAGAGATGGGAAGAGGATTACAGCAAGTTTGAGGCCAGCCTTGGAAGAATATTTAGAAAACAAGATGAACATGATAACACGTCTGAGGTCTTAGCAGTAGGGAAGCTGAAGTAGGAGGATCGTGAGTTTGAGGTCGTCCCTGGTGACATGAGTCCTAATCTAACCTGAGTTACCAGGCGAAACCCTGTCTCCAAAATGTTACGAGCAAGACAAAAAGTAGGGTTAGTTTTATAAGCATATAGTGGTAAAGATTATTAGGTTCTTATGGTCATCTTAATATAGTTCAAGATCAGCCTGGGCTACATAAGACCTTATCTCAACAACAGAAAAGATGAGTTGAGTGTGTAGCCAGACATCATGGTGTATCCTTTTAATTCCAGCACTCTGGAGGCAAAGGCAGGTGAGTTCTAGATCAGCCTGGGTTATGTATGTAATGAGTTCCAGGACAGCCAGGCTACATAGTGGAACCTTGTCTCAAACAAAAGATAGTATGTAAAAAGGGGGGCTGGAGAAATGGCTCAGCAGTTAAGAATACATACTGCTTCCAGAGACCCCAACATTCAGTTTGGTTCCCAACACCTCGTTGGATGGCTAACAAACACCTATAACTCCAGCCCCAGGAAATCTCATGCCTTCTGGCCTCTTAGGGCCTTTGCAAATACATGCACATGCTTACACACACACACACACACACACACACACTATTAAAAGTATAAGAAAGCACTAAGAATTGGTGGTAATTTAGTGACAAAAACAATAGTAATTTTATGCAGAAGATCCAAATCCTAATCATCTTTGGGTGTATTGGCCACAGGATAATGGGCAGTAAAGAACTCCATAGTATGCCTTTATTCGTATTTCAACTTATTTAAATAAATCTGATAGAGGAATGGTATAGTTATCACCTGCAAGGTTTTGTGCAGGATGGTGGGGCTATGACTGAAGGGATTCAAGACAAGAAGGCACACCAAGAGGGTCGATTATGCAAGAGATGGCTTTTGTTGAGGCAGGGTGTTCTGTGCGGGTAGTTAAGCAGTGTTTCAACGATGCAGTGCCCTGGAACATTTGTAGTTGGGGCTTCTGGCAGGTAACAATCATCAGTGGTCTTGCTTTGAAAAGCCCAGTCTGCCCTGAGTCATAAGTGCCTTGCTCTGAGGCTGTCCCAGAGTGGTGTCTACATTTAGTCCCCCTGTTTGTATGAGAGTAAATCTCTAGCCTTGGCTGGGCTCACAGTCAAAGTAATTTTCCTGCCTCTTAAGTGCTGTGGTCTCTCTCATTCTCTCTCTCTCTTTCTCTCTCTCTTTCTCTCTCTCTTTCTCTCTCTCTCTCTCTCTCTCTCTCTCTCTCTCTCTCTCTCTCTCTCTGAATTCAATGTAAGACCTCTTATGTGCTAGGTAAGTGGTCTACCACTAAGCTATATGCCCATCCTAAACTAACTGAAGTTTTGCTACAGAGTGGTTTTAATATTAATTTTCTTTTGAAAATTTGTTTTTAGGGAGATGAAGGGCTAGAGAGATGGTTTAGTGGTTAAAGGGTTAAAAGTGCCTTTGCAGACACTCAAGTCAGATAGCTCACAATTGCCTGTAGTAACTCCAGCTCCAGGGAAGATCTGAAAGCTTTGGCTTCTGTACCTGCACACATGTACACATTTCTGTTAACAGACACACAGGGATGTACATAATTAAATAGAATCTTAGCTGGGTGTAGTGGCGGAGCACCCTAGATTCCAGTACTTGGGAGGCAGATCTCTGTGACTTCAAGGCCAGCCTGGTCTACAAAGCAAGTTCCAGGACAGCCAAGGCTGTTACAGAGAAATCCTGTCTTAAAAAACAAAAAACAAAAACAAACCAGAAACCAATAAAATATTTTTAGTTGATCAGTACCTCCCTTTGCATTGAAAATACTATTAAGTATAAATTAGCTTTATTAAGTGAACTTAATAAACTGTGGAGGTCAGTAAAGCTGGAAGGAGGGATGACAATGTAGGAGTTGATAGATTGAACTATAGATTTTATGGCATGAGTTCCTAGGTGGGAATGTGTGTTTTCCTGGAATAAGTGATATGCTGGGGTCTGGGGAGTGGGGACAAACAAAAGAACACATCCAGAAATACAAAGCCAAGTGTGATTTATGTCTATAATCCTAGTGTGGAGGCGGGGGCAACCAGTTCACTGCCAGCCAGGACTATGTAGTGAACTCTGTCTCGAAAGAGACCCGGAACCAAACTCACAGTCTAGCTGAGCCATGAGGGTATGTACACACCTTTTAATCCCAGCATTCAGGAGGCTGAAGCAGAAGGAACCAGGGAGCTTGAGGCCAGCTTGGGCTATGTATATAGTATGTTCCAGGCCTGTCTGGATGATACAAGACCTCATTTTTTTTTTAAAACAAAAACAAAAACAGGAATGAATGAAAGAAAATTGAGTAATCCAATATTGAAATGTGCATTTCACTGAATAAATTTTGCCTTTTACTTATGTTTACATAGTGCTGAATGTTTTCTGCTTAAATTACAGTGGATTAATAGTAACTGCAAGTAATGAAAAGTTGTATAGCTAACCCCTGAATAATCATATGACCCCCTTGTTGTCTGTCTGGGTTCCAGGTTCCTTGTGGAGAAACACTGGTATAAACAGTGGGAGGTGTACGTGAAGGGAGGGGATCAAGATGCTAGCAGCTTTCCGGGCTGTATCAACAATGCTGGGCTCTTTGAAGGTACCAAGCTTCTGCCTCTCCCATTAAACTGGCCCCAGAGTTCTGATCCCTTCTGTTCCCACAAGGGGCCATCTCTATGCTTAGTCATTGGTAGAGTGGCCAGAATTAACAGTTCCTTTCTTAATTCATGTTTTGCCTCGTCCATACCCCTATGCCTGCAGATCAGATAAGCTGGCACCTCAGGGAGAGACTGCTAGAAGGAGATGATTATGTGCTGCTCCCAGCTCCTGCTTGGAACTACCTGGTCAGCTGGTATGGCTTAAAGGATGGCCAGCCACCTATTGAGCGCAAGGTATATGGGCGGGGTACATGCTGGGGGGGGGGTTAGATTATTCTGGGTAGTTGGGGAGGAGGAAGGCCATTTAGACTCAGGGTAGGTCCAGAATTGTGTATACCTATATTCCTTTGTCGGTTGGGTTGGTTTTTGAGTGTTGGTGCTCCTCTGCCTTCACAGGTCATAGAACTTCCTGGCATTCAGAAGGTGGAAGTGTACCCAATAGAGCTGCTACTTGTTCAGCACAGTGATATGGAAACAGCTCTCACCATTCAGTTTAGCTATACTGATTCTGTGGGTGAGTCTCAGGGCCTCTGGGATAAATTCCTGTTCCTAATCTCCGTGACCTGAGGATGTGTGGGGATCAGCTTACAGCCTCCTGAGAAGGCACTAGTCAAACTGTGGAGGAAGGTGGTGATGACCAAGTTGAGTACAGGCACTGGGTGTCTACTGGAATTCACAAAAAAGAGCTATCTTCCAGTTGCTTAGGTGGGGGTGTTTATTGGGAGGGTCTCAGATTCTGAGTTTCTAAGTGTGGAGAATGATCTAAGGACACAGGATTTTGGCCAAGTAAAACTTTGGCCAAAGTCTGTGAGAGTGAGTTAACACTATCACATGGGTGAGTGTTCTGGGGTCCCAGAAGGTATGGTCATGTTCTATCACCCTCCACAGACCTAGTCTTGCAAACAGCTCGGGAGCAGTTTCTGGTAGAGCCTCAGGAAGACACACGCCTCTGGACTAAGAACTCAGAGGGCTCTTTGGATCGATTGTGCAACACACAGATCACACTGCTTGATGCCTGCCTTGAGACTGGGCAGGTAACAATGGGGAGGGTTCCTCTGTGATGGTAGCCAGCTGGATGGATTCCTGGCACTAGTCAGACAGGGAAGGGCAGGGTGTCCCTGAGGCCGTCCATTAATACACACCTTTTTCCTTTCTCTACCTTATACCCAGTTGGTCATCATGGAGATCCGAAACAAAGATGGCACTTGGCCCAGCGCTCAGCTGTGTGGCATGTGAGCCCTTGGGGTGTCATGCAGAGTGGGGGCACCCCAGAATAGGAAGACAGAACCTATGAATATAGAGCTCCCACCTGTAGTAGGCTTTAGCACATAGAATTTCTCATCCAATCCCAGGGACAACCTACCAGACGATGATGAGGACTTCCAGGGTCAACCGGGCATCTGTGGCCTTACCAATCTGGGCAACACGTGCTTCATGAACTCGGCCCTACAGGTTGGGCTACTTAGGTCTATGTCTGGCAAGCTATAGTGGTTTGGTGTTGGGGCCAGAGCTAGGGGGTGGGGGTGGGAGAAAGAAGATTACAGTACAGGGGATCAGGTGTAAAGCTAAGGCTCCATGAATCTGATCTGGTGTGCCCACATTTGCTCCCCATTCTCCCTTCTTTCCTTTGGCGCTACCATTTTCCTCCTCCAGAGATACTGGTGTTTTCCCTGATACTGCATTCACAACGCCAACCCCTTTCCCTTCTCTTTCTCTCATTTCCCTCTCTCCCCTTTCTTCTTTTTCTGTTCTCACCTGCACCACCTCACCTCTCTTCTCCCTCTTTCACTGGGCCCTACTACCACAGTGCCTCAGCAATGTACCACAGCTTACGGAGTACTTTCTCAACAACCGCTACCTGGAGGAGCTCAACTTCCGAAACCCTCTGGGCATGAAGGGTGAGCTTGCTGAGGCCTATGCAGATCTGGTAAAGCAGACTTGGTCTGGCTACCACCGCTCCATTGTGCCAAATGTGTTCAAGGTGTGTCTCTACCCCGTGGGCTCCCTCCCACCATCCTTTCTCTTGTTTCTCTTGTCTCATGCTCACTCGACCATCTACTGTCTCCTCAGAACAAGGTTGGCCATTTTGCATCCCAGTTTCTGGGCTACCAGCAGCATGACTCACAGGAACTACTGTCATTCCTCCTGGATGGGCTACATGAGGACCTCAATCGAGTCAAAAAGAAAGAATATGTTGAGCTATGCAATGGTGCTGGGCGGCCTGATCTGGTAGGCTTCCCATTAAAGCTACATGGCCACTGCCTTAGGAAGTCTCTGTTTTCCCCAGTCTATTTAGCACCTTACTATGTTCTCAGTTCCCTTACCTTGACCTTCACCTCAACCTCAGTCATAACACTTTATCTGTCCCCATACCTGTCTTAGAGTTAACCCCAGTCAGGCTCCTGTCCTTCATAATGCCAGCTCTGACAGGGAACATGAGTTTCAGATAGACCTAGCCGTAACCCTGCCGCTAGGCTTCAACAGGGCCTTTACCTCAGACTCCCATGAATCTATCTCTAAACCTTCCCCTCTGCCCCTAACCCACCATGGCACTTGTCAACAGGAAGTGGCTCAGGAAGCCTGGCAGAACCACAAACGACGAAATGATTCTGTGATTGTGGACACTTTCCATGGCCTCTTCAAGTCCACACTGGTGTGCCCTGATTGTGGCAATGTTTCTGTGACATTCGACCCCTTCTGCTACCTCAGCGTCCCACTGCCTGTCTGCTCCAGGAGGGTCTTGGAGGTCTTCTTTGTCCCCATGGATCCCCGCCGCAAGCCAGAACAGGTGGGGTTATGGGAACACAATGAGGGACATACAATCAGAATTTGATTACTTTCCTCAAGGTTTTCTACATTAACCTACAATAAGCTCCTTTGATCTTCTGTGAATGTTATTTCTCCTTCAGCACCGGGTTGTAGTCCCCAAGAAAGGCAATATCTCGGATCTTTGTGTGGCTCTGTCCACACATACAAGTGTTGCACCAGACAAGGTGAGACTTTGCAGAGGGAGTCTGGGTTAAAGGACGAAGGACCTTGCACCCTGACTGTCACTATGTCCTATTCCCAGATGATAGTAGCTGATGTCTTCAGTCACCGATTCTACAAGCTCTACCAGCTGGAGGATCCTCTGAGTGGCATCTTGGATCGTGATGATATCTTTGTGTGAGTGAGGAAACCGATGGGAATGGATAGAGGATGCTCCCCCCACCTTTTGTTTTACCCTACTGGGGATAGAAGCCAAAACACACAAGCATGTTAGACAAGTACATGCTTGACAGTTGAGCTACACTTACAGTTCAATACATACACTCATAAGTGTATATAATGTATATAATATATTTATGAGTATAGAAAATATAAGTATATACATATACATATACATATACATATATATATATATGTAGCCCTGGCTGTCCTCAGACTTAGAGATCCCCCTGCCTCTCCCTCCCATGTGCTGGGATTAAAGGTGTGTGCCACTATGTCCAGCAATATGCTCCGTTAAAAATCTATTTGTTATTTTCTTAGAACCTAAGCTCCCTGCATAGTGGGCAAGTGCCCTACCACGGAACTAATGCCCTGCTTCCCACAACAGTTTTTAAATTTGGGGCAACTAAATATGGTGTTTGTGAGAAGAAATTTTCTTTGTAAACAAGTGTTTTGTACAGGAAAAAATGCTTCAATCGTTGTTTTTATCCCCCCCCCCCCAGCATTCCCATGTTAACAAGGCTCTTCCTCACACAGTGTATAAACAAAGTGCTATGGAAGTCATCTGGTAGTTTATAAAATACCGAATCCTTCGTGTATTTTCAGACCCTTTAAAATATTTTGGGACAAGGCTAGACAGAGCATTGGCTAGCTACTCTTCTAGAGGATCCAGGTTCAATTCTCAGCACCCACATGAAGGCTTACAACCAACTCCAGCCCCAGGGCATCCAGATGCCCTCTTTTGGCCTTTGCAGCCACCAGGTACACACACGATACACAGACATACATACAGGCAAAATACCCATACACATGAGATAATGAGAAACTATTTGGGGGAGGTAGGTATGATGGCTCAGTGGGTAAGAACATTTGCATAAACCCTGACAACCTGAATCTACGATGGAAAGAGGGAACTGACTCCTGAACGATATATTCTGACATCCACACGTGTGTCATTGTGTGTGTATACCCATACAAATACAAACATGCACTAATAATAATAATAGTGAAAAATAACTCCTATTTTTTGCACTGAGATGAAGGGATGGAGAAACTGAGGGGTAATCTTTCTTGGGATGCCTCAGTCAAGAAAAAAACTAACTACTCCCCCTGGCACACACACAGATATGAGGTGACCGGTCGGATTGAACCTGTTGAGGGTTCAAGAGATGATATTGTGGTTCCTGTTTACCTGCGGGAGCGCACCCCATCCAGGGACTATAACAACTCCTACTACGGTCTGATCCTTTTTGGGCACCCTCTCCTGGTGTCGGTGCCCCGGGACCGTTTCTCCTGGGAGGGCCTGTATAACATCTTGATGTACCGGCTTTCGTAAGTACCGTTTTCCTAGGGTCACGGGGAAGTGGATTTGAGGGAGGGACCAAGGTCAGCACTCAGACTTGGGTTCTGAGTTGCTGCTTGGCATGTCCAAAGGACAGTTCAAATTGTGCATGGCAGTAGACTTTGCAGGGCTTTTTCTTTTTCTAGACCTCTGGCTTCTCTAGTACTTCTCTTTGGTCCTGGGAATACAGAGGTGAACAAGAAACACTAGACAGCTTCATTTTGTATGTAATTGTTTCTACAGAGAGACTTGGATGTAGTTTTACCCTTATACCTAAAATCCAAAGTTCTTACCATGGAAGGCAAGCAAAGCTACATTATGTGGATTAATCTCTCCTTCATTCTAATTCAAAGGCTTCTCTGACATTAATTCATAACTGATTGTATATCTGTTTACCAGTGGCTTTAGAGTGCAGGCCACTGCTGCTGTTCTTAACCTTTTCATGCATCGCTGCTTCACCACTTTCCAGGTTCGTGATTAAGAACTGCCAGGTGTGGTGGTGCATGCCTGGAATCCCAGCTACTTGGGCAGCTGTGGCAGGAAAAGCCATATATGGCCAGCTTGAGTAACTTACCAAAAATTCTTTTTCAGAAAAGTGTTGGGAATGTAGCTCAGAGATGAAGCGTTCACATAGCATTTTTAAAGACAGACAGAGAAAGAGAGAGAGTGAGGGGGGAGGGGAGGGGAAGGGAGAGAGAGAGAGAGAGAGAGAGAGAGAGAGAGAGAGAGAGAGAGATGCATGTGTGTGTTTACCACTAACTCCTCCACCATACCCAAATGAAATCTTGGGATGCCCCTTGTGCCCCTGCCTTAGGAGACTTCTCTGCTCTGTTACAGACGATATGTGACCAAACCCACCTCAGATGAGGATGATGGGGATGAGAAAGGTGAGTCCCCAAGAAGGTGACAATGGAGAGAGGCCCAGTAAGTTTATCTTACTTAGCAGGGGTGAAGGGCTGAGGAGCAGTGGGTTTGGGGGGGTATATATGACACACACAGGGTTCCTCTGGATAAGCGTTGAAGCCCAGTTCCCTGGAGTACCCACATTTTGATCCCTGACATCTTCCCTATCCTAGGTGATGAAGATGATGATATTGAAGATGACGACAGCAGCAGTGAAGAAGAAAAGGAGGAAATATCTGGGCCTACCGTTAATGATGATACCCAAGAAGCAGAGCAGGATCAGGCTGGAACTAGCTCTGGGGTCACCGAGAGATGCCCATTCCTCTTAGATAATAGCCTCCACACATCACAGTGGCCCCCAAGGCGACGACGAAAGCAACTGTTTACTCTGCAGACGGTGAACTCCAATGGAACCAGTGACCGGACCACCTCCCCTGAAGAAGTCCAAAGTATGTCACCTGGCTAGGGTTACAGATAACAGGAGGCAGGATGTCCTACCAACAGGGACATAACCATCTCCTCTGCACCCCTAGCCCAGCCATACATTGCCATGGATTGGGAACCAGAGATGAAGAGGCGTTATTACGATGAAGTGGAGGCTGAGGTAAATGGAGATGGGACCCAAGGGATGGGAGCCCTTGTCTGCAACATCCCCTAACTCCAGCTAGACTAGAGCCAAGAGATCCAGGCCCAGGACTGGCCTGGCCTTGGCACCTGCACACCTCTGGGAGCATGTCTCAGGTTCTGACTCACTTGGTCTGTGATTTCCCACTGCCCTATTTTTGTCTGTCTTCCTCATGTCTGATCCTCTGGACGCTAACTCCCCTCTCTAGGGCTATGTGAAGCATGACTGCGTGGGATACATGCTGAAGAAAAATCCAGTGCAGCTGAAGGAGTGCATCAAACTCTTTACCACTGTGGAAACCCTTGAGAAGGAGAACCCCTGGTGAGAGCCTGGCATTCAGGAGAGATTTCATGAGTGGTACTAGTTAGAACCTTTGACAGAAGTACTCACAGACAGGGACACATGAGAGTACCAGGCGTACCAAAAGTCAGAACATCCTTTACAAGATGAAAACAAGTGGGGCTGGAGAGACGGCTCAGAGGTTAAGAGCACTGTCTGTTCTTTGAGAGGTCCTGAGTTCAATTCCCAGCAACCACATGGTGGCTCACAACCATCTGTAATGAAATCTGGTACCCTCTTCTGGCCTGCAGGATACATGCAGGCAGAACTCTGTATACATAAAAAATAAATCTTTAAAAAAGGAAAAAGAAATCAAGAGGTACATGTCTACAGTCTTAGTGAAGCTGTCTGAGAGGGAGAGGGAATGAATGAGAATGAATCTTTGTAGGCTAGATGGTGTGTGTGAAGGACACACAAGGTATGAGGCAGGTGCTCAGAGTGTCTATTCCTGACCTGGATTCTGTCTGTAGGTACTGCTCCTCCTGCAAGCAGCACCAGCTGGCCACCAAGAAACTGGACCTCTGGATGCTACCTGAAGTTCTCATTATCCACCTGAAGCGGTTTTCATTTTCCAAATTTTCCCGGGAGAAGCTGGATACCCTGGTGCAGTTTCCTATCCGGTCAGGAGCTTTGCAGAGGAAGGTTGTGGGAGCTGGGAAGGTACAGTGGAGCCCACCAGTATTTACTGTCTTCTCACCCACAGGGATCTGGATTTCTCTGAGTTTGTCATTAAACCAAAGAATGAGACTTCTCCAGACCTGTACAAATATGATCTCATCGCAGTTTCCAACCATTATGGTGGCATGCGTGATGGACACTGTATGTACCAGGCTGTGGGCAGGGGCATGCTCTTGTGGGGGTTGTCTAGACTGGGGGTCAGGATGTACCCAGTACATGATTAGGTATATGGGTCAGAGACAAAATTCTCAAGGCAGGACGAGCATAAAAGTTTGGGATGTACTCGAGAGAGCCAAGAGGGTGGTGAGAATGGGCTGTTTCTTTCAGATACAACATTTGCCTGCAACAAGGACAGTGGCCAGTGGCACTACTTTGATGATAATAGTGTCTCACCTGTGAATGAGAATCAGATTGAGGTATAGCTTCTGTACCTCTTCTTGCCCCCTTTTCTGTTATCCCCTTCTGACTTCCAAACTGACCCATGTCCTCTCTCTGCAGTCCAAGGCAGCCTATGTCTTGTTCTATCAACGCCAAGATGTGGGTCGACGCCAGTCCCAGACTGCTTCATCTGACACCCCTGCCTCTCCTGCCTCCAGTTCTACACCCAACTCTGACATCATGGATGTCAACTAAGGAGCCCTGGAATCTACCATGGAGAAGGAAGCCCCCTTTGCCACTCTTTCCTGTCTACCCCCTCTCTTTCCTGTGTTCACCCCCACCCCCCCCAAGACATTACAGGCTTAGTCTGTGGCTACTGTTCTCTTGTACCGCTGTATTACTCTCTCAGAAAGAAGAGGCCCTGTGCCCCTTGCAGTGTGCCCCTGCCTGTGTGTGCCCGTACAGCAGTGACTTCCCCTCCTAGTCTTATTTATGCTCCCCTTCCCTCTTTTCCTCATGCCAAAGTGTTCTTAGTGGCTGATACTGGGGGTTCACATGAACACAGAGTGTATTTTCTTATTAGGCCATACTTCTTCTCTGTGTTAAGTGCACATAAAAAGCTCCATACTCCCTCAGTCAACAGTGTGGTTTTTTCTTTGTATGTATTTACTACGCACCAGTCATAGGTCTTTGTATGACTGAAGGTCAAGTATGATATGTGGCTGATGCTGTTCTGGGTGGATTTGTTGTTTTTGAGACAGGGTCTGTAGCTCTGAGTGTCCTGGAACTCTGAGTGTGTGGACCAGGCTGGCCTTCAACTCAGAGATTGGGCCTCTGTCTCTTAAGTGCTGGGGTTAAAGGCATGGCAACCACACCTAGCAGTTTTGAGTGTTTATTAGTCACCTGAGAATCAGGTGCTGTCTTTCAAAAACTTTTTAAATACTTGCTGTAAGGACTCTGTAGATCAGGCTGGCCTTGAATTTGCTGCAGTCTTCCTGTCTTCTGAACACTGGGATTCCAAGCATGCACTACCCCCTGGCTCCAAAGCGTTTTACAAATATCAACGCTGCCTTCATAGTGGACTTTTGCTAGAGTTGTCATCTCTACTTTCAGACGAGGAAATGGGCACAGAAGTGGAGAATGGCTTTGGTTTTGTCACCTTATTGGTAGATCTATATATTAGTCTGGATTCTTGAGCTGAAGATCTTTTGAGGGATCTGAGATTCACTACAGATAATAAACCAAGGGCACACATGGAAGAGACAGGCATAGCTGTAAGCAAACATTGTTTGGGGGCATAAAGACCTTGCCAGACCAGCACTCAGATCCTACTACTACCCTCTGAGAAGACTTTTCTCACTACTATGAAGCTATACCTGGGCTAGACTGGCCAGCTGTTTGTATTGTCTCTGGGCTTGGTCCTCTGTCCCACCAGGACCTTGCCCTTCTATCTCTTTAGAGAAAAACAAGGTAGGCCAAAGATGCCATGTGTGTGCTGAACTTCTCCCATAGGATGCTGCCCAAAGGAGCCAACCATAACCTCTGGGGAGAGCTGTGGGTGGAATAGACAGGATGAATGTGTGGCAACTGGATATTACTAAGTGACGTAGACCTAGTGAAGAAGGGAGTGCCGATTAGTGACACCCACACAGCTGTTCTCACTAAATTTTCAGTGACCGGGCACAAACGTAAAAGAAAGGATACAACTCAGGAACAGCTAGGTAAGGGTGAGATATGGGGTGTGAACACCTTCCAGCACCTTTATGCTCACTGACCAGAGAAGCTCTCTGTGCCCTTCATATCATATAAGGGCTCTTATTCCATTACATAGGTAAGTCGATGACATTGCTTAAATCACTGGTTACTGGTGATTGACTTAGTCTCTGATCCCTCTACCCTACCTGGGAGGTGGGAGCTGAAAGTCTTGTTTGTTTTTTTAACTGTCTTCAGGCACACCATAAGAGGGCATGTATTCCATTACAGATGGTTGTGAGCCACCATGTGGTTGCTGGGAATTGAACTCAGGACGTGTGGAAGAGCAGCCAGTGCTCTTAACCACTGAGCCAACCCTTCAGCCCTCTTGTTTGCTTTTTGAGAGGTAGGTGAGAGAGCATTGAAACATTCTCATATATCTCAGGCTAACTTCAAATTCATTATATAGTCAAGGATGACTTTGAACTGTTCTTCCTGCTGGCATTACAGCCAGTCCTAAAGTTCCAGTTTTCTAATCACTAGGTTATTTCCTACAGCAATGAACCCCTATCCTAAAGCCACCTAGGGACTTACCAAAGGTCACCTCATTGCTATAAACTCAAGTATGGTGGACAGGGCTTTTTATAAACAATGGGCTCCATCCACCCTGTGACTAGGAAAAGCAAAGAAAGGAATAAAATGTATACACTGGGCATGGTAGCATATACCCAGAATCTCAGAGCTTTAGCTCTATGCCAGGAACAAAGATCACGAATAGTATATCACATCATTGTCCATATTATTACATAATAATGTTCTCTGCTAGTTAATATATTTATTCTGAATTAGGTGTTTGCTATTTATTTATTTATTTATTTATTTACACTCCGGATTTTATTCCCCCCCCCCCGTCACCCTCTGCCTGTTCCCCATCCCATACCTCCCCCCCCCCCCCCCTATCTCCACAAGGATGTCCCCACCCCCCACCCTAAATTCTAAACTCCTTGGGGCCTCCAGTCTCTGTGAACCCAGACCCAGCAGTCCTCTGCTGTATATGTGTTGGGGGCCTCATATCAGCTGGTGTGTGATGCCTGGCTGGTGGTCCAGTGTCTGAGAGATCTCTGGGGTCCAGGTTAGTTGAGACTGCTGGTCCTCCTACAGGGTCGCCCTCCTCCTCAGCTTCTTCCAGCCTTTTCCTAATTCAACCACAGGGGTCAGCAGCTTCTGACCATTGGTTGGGTGCAAATATCTGCATCTGACTCTTTCACCTGCTTTTTGGGTCTTCTGGAGTGCAGTCATGCTAGGTCTCTTTTTGTGAGCGCTCCATAGCCTAAGTAATAGTGTCAGGCCTTGGAGCCTCCCCTTGAGCTGTACCTTCTTTTCCTGAGGCTCTTCTCCATTTCCATCCCTGCAATTCTTTCAGACAGGAAAAATTATGGGTCAGAGTTTTGACTGTGGGATGGCAACCCCCTCCCTCATTCGATGCCCTGTCTTCCTGCTGGGCATGGGCTCTATAAGTTCCTTCTCCCTACTGTGGGACATTTCATCTAAGGTCCCTCGCCTTTGAGTCCAGAGAGTCTCTCACCTCCAAAGTCTCTGGTGCATTCTGGAGGGTCCCCCCAACCTCCTACCTCACGAGGTTGCCTGTGTCCATTCGTTCTGCTGACCCTCAGGGCTTCAGTCCTTTTCCCTCACCCAATACCTGATCAGGTTCCCCTCTTCCCTCCAAACCCTATCCACATCCACTTTCCCTCCCAGATCCCTCCCTTCCTTCCTACTTGTGATTGCTTTCTTCTCCCTCCCAAGTGGGACTGAGGCATCCTCACTTGGGCCCTTCAACCTTCTTGAGTTCTGTGGACTGTATCATGGGTACTCTGTACTTTTTTTTTTTAAGATTTATTTATTTTATTTATATGAATGCATTGTAGCTGTGTTCAGACACACCAGAAGAAGGCATTGGATCCCATTATAGATGGTTGTGAGCCACCATGTGGTTCCTGGGAATTGAACTCAGGAGCTTTGGAAGAGCAGTCAGTGCTCTTAACCGCTGAGCCATCTCTCCAGCCCCTCTGTACATTTTTTTTCCTTTTGGCTAATACCCACTTATTAGTGGGTACACACTATGCATGTCCTTTTGGGTCTGAGTTACCTCATTCAGGATGATATTTTCTAGTTTCATCCATTTACCTGTAAAACTCGGGATGTCCTTATTCTTAATAGGTGAGTAGTACTCCATTGTGTAAATGAACCACACTTTCTGTATCCATTCCTCTGTGGAGGGACATCTGGGTTGTTTCCAGCTTCTGGCTATCACAAATAAGGCTTCTATAAACATAGTGGAACATGTGCCCCTGGGGCATGGTGGGGCATCTTCTGGAAATATTCCCAAGAATGATATTGCTGGGTCTTCAGGTAGAGCTATTTCCAATTTTCTGAGGAACCTCCAGATTGATTTTCATAGTGGTTGTACCAGTTTGCAACCCCACCAGCAATGGAGGAGTGTTCCTGTTTCTCCACATCCAGGCAGCCATTCTGATTGGTGTAAACATCTATGCCCCAAATGCAAGAGCACCCACATTTATATATAAAAAAAAACTTTACTAAAGCTCAAAACACGCATTGAACCCCACACAATAATAGTGGGAGATTTCAACAGCCCATTCTCACCAATGGACAGGTCATTGAAACAGAAACTAAACAGAGACTCAGTGAAACTAACAGAAGTTATGAACCAAATGGATCTAACAGATATTTATAGAACATTTCATCCTAAATCAAAAGAATATACCTTCTTCTCAGCACCTCATAGTACCTTCTCCAAAATCGACCATGTAATCGGTCACAAAACAGGCCTAAACAGATACAAGAAGATTGAAATAATCCCATGCCTCCTATCAGATCACCAATTACTAAGGCTGGACTTCAATAACAGCAAAAACAACAGAAAACCACATACACCTGGAAACTGAACAATGTTCTACTCAATGATAACTTGGTCAGGGAAGAAAGAAAGAAGAAATTAAAGACTTCCTGGAATTTAATGAAGATGTTGACACATCATACCCAAACTTATGGGACACAATGAAAGCAGTGCTAAGAGGAAAATTCATAGCACTAAGTGCCCTGGTAAAGAAACTGGAGAGATCTTACACTAACAACAGCACACCTAAGAGCTCTAGAACAAAAAGAAGCAAACTCACCCAAGAGGAGCAGAAGGCAGGAAATAGTCAAACTCAGGAAATCAACCAACTAGAAACAAAGAAAACAATACAAAGAATCAACAAAACCAAAAGCTGGTTCTTTGCGAGAATCAATAAGATAGATGAACTCCTAGCCAAACTAACTAAAGGGCCCAGAGACAGTATCCAAATTAACAAAATCAGAAATAAAAAGGGTGATATAGTCAGGCAGTGGTGGCGCAGGCCTTTAATCCCAGCACTCGGGAGGCAGAGACAGGCAGGTTTCTGAGTTCGAGGCCAGCCTGGTCTACAGAGTGAGTTCCAGGACAGCCAGGGCTACACAGAGAAACCCTGTCTCGAAAAAAACAAAAACAATAACAACAACAAAAACGGGAGATATAACAACAGAAACAGAGGAAATTTAAAAAAAAATCATCAGATCCTACTACAAAACCTATACTCAACAAAATTGGAAAATATGGATGAAATGGATGACTTTCTAGACAGATACCACACACCAAAGTTAAATCAAGAGCAGGTAAACTATCTAAACAGGCCCATATCGCACAAGGAAATAGAAGTGGTCATTAAAAGTCTCCCAGCCAAAAAAAGCCCAGGGCCAGGTAGATTTAGTGCAGAATTCTACCAGACCTTCAAACAAGACCTGATACCAATATTCCTCAAGCTATTCCATAAAATAGAAACAGGAGAACACTACCCAATTCATTGTAAACCACACAAGGACCCAACCAAAAAAGAGAACTTCAGACCAATCTCTCTTATGAATATGGATGTAAAAATCCTCAATAAAATTCTTGCAAACTGAATCCAAGAACACATCAAAACCATCATTCACCATGATCAAGCAGGCTTCATCCCAGGGATGCAAGGTTGGTTCAATAAATGAAAATCCATTAACGTAATCCACTATATAATCAAACTCAGAGGAAAAAAAAATCACATGATCATCTCCTTAGACGCAGAAAAAGCATTTAACCAAATACAACACCCCTTCATGTTAAAAGAATTGGAGGGATTAGGAATTCAAGGCCCATCCCTAAACATAATAAAAGTAATTACTGCAAACCAACAATCAATATCAAATTAAATGGAGACATACTTGAAGCAATCCCACTGAAATCAGGGACTAGACAAGGCTGCCCTCTCTCTCCCTATCTATTAAATATAGTACTCGAAGTGCTAGCTAGAGCAATTAGACAACAAAAAGAGATCAAGGGATACAAATTGGAAAGGAAGAAATCAAAATATCACTATTTGCAGATGATATGATGGTATACTTAAGTGACCAGAAAAAGTCCACCAGAGATCTGCTACAGCTGATAAAAAACTTCAGCAAAGTAGCCGGATAGAAAATTAACTCAAATAAACCTTCCTTTATACAAATGATAAACTGGCTGAGAAAGAAGTTAGGGAAACAACTCCTTTCCCAATTGTCACAAACAATATAAAATATCTTGGGGTAACTCTAACCAAACAAGTGATTGCTGTTTTTAAATTTTTATTTTGTGTGTTTGTGTAGAGGGGAGTGTGTGGGCCATGGCCTACAGTTGGAGGTCAGAGGGCAATGCGTGGGAATCAATACTCTTTTTCAACCATGTGGGTCCTGGGCATTGAACTCAGGCTATTGGTCTTGATGTGGGTGAATTTATCTGTTTAGCTATATAAGTTGACCATGGTGGGTTTTTTGTTATGTTTTGTTTGTTTGTTTTGGCTTTTTGTTTGTTTTTGAGAAAGAATCTCACATCAAGGCTAGTCTTGATCTTACTATGTAGTAGAGAATGACCTTAAACTTCTTACCTGTGTAATTAGGTTTGTTGGTGTTGGTGATGGTGGTGGTGGTGTGTTTTGGAGGGGGGTTGCCTTGTTTTATTTTTGATATGTAGAGAGCATCTCTCTACATAGCCCTGGCTGTTCTGGAGCCCTCTAAGGCATGCACCACTATGATAAGCTAAAATTTTACCTTTACCTCCCAAGTACAGAGATTACCATACCTGGTCTGTTTTTTTGTTTTTTTTTTTTTTTTGGTTTTGTTTTGTTTTATGTTTGTTTGGTTTTGAAAAAAGAATCAAATGTAGCCCAGGCTGTCTCAGAGTTCACTGTGTAGCTGAGGTTAGTGTTGAATGTCAGATCCCCTTGCCTCCACCTCACAAATGCTAAAGTTACAAGTATGTAGCGCCATGCCTGCCTTGCGTTGACTCTTGGATATAGTGTGAAATAAGCCTGCTACCATTTTCCTGCAGACCCCTATCCACTTTTCCAGCAACATGTATTGCCTTTTGCATCGCCTGTTCTTCGCACTTTTTTCTTTTTTCTGTTTTGGTTTTTTTGAGACAGGGTTTCTCTGTGTAGCCCTGGCTGTCCTGGAACTCACTCTGTAGACCAGGCTAACCTCGAACTCAGAGATCCGCCTGCCTCTGCCTCCCGAGTGCTGGGATTAAAGGTGTGTGCTACCACTGCCCAGCGTCACGTTTTTTCAAAAACATCTTCCTTGTCTATAAGGGTAAGGACTTCTTCCAGGCTCTCATCCCTGTTCTACCAGTTGCTCAGTAAGCACTTTTATGCCAGCACTACATTCTTTGATGTACTGTGCAATTTTGAGATAAGGCAGTGTAGTGCTTTTAGCTTTGTTTTTTCTCTCAGGGTTATTTGGCCACTCAGTCTTTTGTAGTTCCATATGAATTTTAAGATTGTTTTGTCTATTTGTATGAAGAATGCCATTGGGATTCCCATAAGGACTCCATTGAATGTACAGGTCTTGAGAATTATATTTTCTTAGAAATGGTGAAATTTTTTTCAGGTATTGCTGTTAAGATTTGTTAAGTGGGCACAAAACAAGCGTTTCATTTGGTACTGAAGTGAGAACTTGGAGCTTTTTCAGTGGTGATTGTAATTATGAATGTGTCCTGTTTGACTGGTGAGAGCAGCACTACTGCCCACCCTGTGCAAGCACTGAGCTGCTTCCTAGAAGCCTGCCATGTGAGACAGGTAGAGTGCTTTACCCCTGTAGTGCCAGCACTCAGAAGGCTAAGGCAGGAACCTTATGGTCTCAAATTCAAGACCATTCTGGCTGAAAAAGTGAATTTTAGTAAAGCCCGGGTATATAGACAGACTGTGTCTCGGGGCTGGAGAGATAGTTCAGCAGTTAAGAGAGGCGATCAGAGTTCAATTCACTGAGCCCATCCATGTCAGGCACTTCACAATCACCAGTGACTCCAGGTTCAGGGAACTCCGAATGCCTCTGGCATCTGCACACACACACACACACACTTAAAAATAGTTTAAAAAAAAAAAAAGGCCCAGGAGTTGTGAGTTGTGGCACATGCCTTTAATTCAGCACTTGGGAGGCAGAGGCAGGCAGATCTATGTGAGTTTGAGGCCAGCCTGGTCTACAGAGTGAGTGCCAGCTCTCATACACACACACACACACACACACACACACACATACACACACACACACATATATATATATACATATATATATATATCTTTGGGGGTATTTTTACATATCTTTGGGGGGTGTTTTTACAGGTGTCAATCACTATGCCAGGTTTAAACTGCTTTACCTCCAAAAATGGTAATATATTTGTGAAAAGTTTATAGCCTTTTGTGCCCTGATAAGTCTATCATTTTTATTTGTATTTTTTGAGGCAAGGTCTCCTGAACAGCCCATGCTTGCCTCAAACTTGGATCAATGATCCTCCTGCCTCACCCAAGTGCTGGCTGAAAACTGTTTAGAAGGATAGTTTTCAGTCCTGGGGAACAAAGCCAGTCCTCTGAGCTTGCTAGGCGCATGCTCTATCACAGAGCCGTTAGGGTCCCAGTGTACCTTCAGTCTTCTTGCTTTTGAGACAAGGTCTCCTCTACATACCAGGCTGGCTTGGAACTGGAGATCCTCTTTCCTCAGCTTGTTAGGGAATGCAGAGATGACAGTAGCATGCTACCACACCCAGGAGAAATTGAAAATCAAATGTATCTTGCATCTACCCTGGCAACCAAAATACTTTAATAATTATTTAAAAATTGTTTGCCCTCATATCGTAAGAAAGTATGCTCCCAGGAGTTGGGAGATGACAGGTGGCCTCTCGTGCTTCCTCACGCTAGCGCTCAGGATGTAGCGTCTTGTCCAGTCATGGACAGTGAAGCTATTCTTCAGACATTTTGCCCAAGAGCAGTCAGCAAGTGAATGATCTCTTTATCAAAATGTCCTTTCCAAAGCTACATTCTTTCCACCCGCGCCTTCTAACATGTGCATTAGAGCAAGTACGGTACTTATAGAAGAAGAAAAAGTTTCCAACCTCCGGTAATAATATAATAAGCTTAAGCTTAGAAAAAACGAGAGAGAGAGAGAGAGAGAGAGAGAGAGAGAGAGAGAGAGAAGAAAATGGATTCCTGTTATTTGAAGGGTGAACTATATTGTTGGGGCAACTTCTTAGAACTCAGTAAATTATTTTAGATCATCTCATTCATTACCTTTCCTGCTTTTCAGCCTATTTGGTTGATGCCACCCTGGTTTGTGAATGGCTCTCTTTCACAGGATGGCAAGACAGTGGGTGTAGCAATGGCTGCTTTATTGGTCAGTACTGCTGGCATTAAATGGGAAAGTAGACACTTGGACGAAGCTGACTTTCTCTAGCACTGCTTTTCTGAATTTCAGCGATTCCTTGTATCTTTGTCTTAACCCACAATAGAGACAGACAATGGAGGTTATTATCCTGCCGCTGAAGAAGAGACTGGACTTAGCTTATTCATTGTCTGCTACCACATAATTCATAGCACTTGTCCTGGCTGTTTCTGGAGACTCCCATAAGGAAACTGAAGCCCTTCCCTCACCTCCCTCCTCAATCCCAACCTTTTGTTTTGGGATTAAACCTTTGGCCAATTGTATGCCAGGCATAAGCTCTATTACTTAGCTACATCCTAGCCCCTGCCTCTCAATTTTTAAAAGACAGGGTCTCTGTGTGTAGCCCTGGCTGTCCTGGAACTCACTCTGTAGACCAGGCTGGCCTCGAACACAGAGGTCCGCCTCCCTCTGTCTCCCTAGTGCTGGGATTACAGGCGTAAAGCTCATGGCAATTTATTTATTTCTTAAAATCAGAACATCTTCAGTTACATTGTGAGTTTGACATTTTTTGATACTCTGTCTCAAAAGAAAACCCCACCCAAGCAATAAACAACAGCAACAACAAGATAGTGTCAGGTATTGTGGGATAGCTTCCTGTAATCTCTGAAACTGAGAGGCATGGGCAAGAGAATCTGATGTTTGACAACAGACTGGGTTGCATAGCAAGACTGTGTCTTAGTAATCAGCACAAACAAAACAGATAAATATTATTTTGTGTGTTTGGTGAGTGAAGAGAGTTTACAATAAAGATATTCCAGTGAAGTCATATAATGTGGGAGACATCTTATGCCACCAAATAAAGCCTGCAGCGCCAGGAATGGGTTACATCTTGTTAAGTCATTGGCCAAAGGGGGTCCCTCAAACATCATAGACTATTGGCTACCCTCCAAAGCTAACAGCAAGGCCCTACTGCTGAAGACACTTGTGTCATTGAACAGACAGAACTAAAACTGGTGCCCAAGTAGCTGCTTCACTTCTTTTGAAGGTGCTAGAAGGCACTTTGCGTACTGCCTGGAGAAGAAAAGCAATCATTAATACCACACAGCTACAAACCCGTTGACCTACAGCTGTGACCTGGTGTAACAGTGAAGCAGATGTTATGGGAGTAACCGCCACTCTTTGATTGGATTTAAGGCCCACTCCATTAAATGGAGCCCATACCCAACACCGATAGACTAGATAGGTCATATGGGTCTAGGGAAAAATGTACTATTATTCTGCTAAGAGAACATAGCAATGAAAGACTCCTATACTCATAGATCAGAGCATCACTTGACCCTCATCAGAGAAGCCTCTTGAAGTAAATGATAGTTAAGTAAAAGATCCATAACTGGACAATGTGCAGAGAGTGAGAGACTCTGGAGCACTTGGTCCTAAATGGTCTTTATCAAAACCCTCCCCTCAAGCTTAGGCATCTTTGAGAGAGAGGAAATGAAAAGATTCTAAGAGGCAGAGGTGGTGGATGACTCCAAGGAAACAAGGTCATCCAGACACAACAGGACTGGTACATTACTGAACTTCCACAGAGACTGCTACAGCACGGCACAGACCTGCGCAAAATCAGCACTGGAAAGGGAAAGTAGACACAAAGCCTCACAGGCAACCACGAAAGTATTTGCAATTGATGCCTGCTGGGGACAGGAAAGTCAGTTTTCACTATGTGAGTATTCTTGGGGATATCAACCCCACTCCAGGGCATGCCCCATGCCTAGGAGGTTGGCTAACACAAAACAGACTCAATGGCTTGGTTCCTTTTTATTTTATTTTTTCCGGAGTTTCTTTGTGTAGAACCGACTGTCCTGGAACTCACTCTGTAGGTCAGGCTGGCCTTCAACTCAGGGATCGTCTTCATCTGATTCTCGAGTGTTGAGATTAAAGGCAGGTACCACCACACCCCAGTTTGAGCCTTATTTGTTTTGCACTTTTTCAGATCTTATTGGTTTGATATGACCCTTTATTTTCAAGAAGTGGTGGGGGTAAGAAACATGAAGTTGAGTAAGTAGAGAAGTAGGCAGAATCTATGTGGAAGGGAAAGAATAGGATATATTGCATGTACATGTTTTAGATAAAAAGGATATTCCAAATCAGGCATCTATACTCAGTTCTTAAAAAACATTATTTTCATTACTTATTTACATGTACACATGTGTATGCCTGTATATGTGCATGTGCCCAAAGTTAGGGGCATCCCTTGGATGTTGGAGTTACAAGCAGTTGTAAGTTGCCTGATGTGGGTGCTGGGAGTTGAATTCATGTCCTCTGTAAGAACAGTACATGTTTTTAACCACTGAGCCATCTCTCCAACCCAAAACTCAGTTTAAAGAAAACTGGCTTGTTGATGATTGGCCAGGTGACCACATTAGCATGGCAGGATATCATCATACGATCAAGTGCGTACTTTTGTTGGATTTACTGAATGAAACAGATGACAGGAAAATAGTACCCAGTGCATACATCACTTGCAGCTACTTACATTTTATGCTTTCATCATAGGGGAAATGGGAATACACAAGGAGCCTGTGCACTGAGGCTACAGCTGTTGTTCCCCAGGGAGCTTTTGGATGGAAGCACAGACAGTTTTAATTTCTCCCTCTACTGTGATCCTCTCTCCTTTCCTCTCTTCCTCCCCTCCACTCCTTCCTTCTCCCCTTTTATTTTCTTCCACTATTTTGGCAAGGTTTCGTGTATCCCAGGCTGGCCTCAGACTCATTATGTAGTGGAGAATAATCTCGAACTTGTGATCCTTTTGCCTCCTCTTTGTGCCCAGTTTATGTTTTGCTGGGATCGAACACAGGTGTGCTGGCTAGTTTTATGTCAACTTGGCACAAGCCAGAGTCATTTAGGAAGAGAGAACCTCAATTAAGAAAATACTGCCACCAGATTGGCCTGTAGAATGGCCAAGCCCCTTGTGGTTGCTGTCCCCCTGAGCAGGTGGTTCTGGAATGCTAGGGAGGGAAGATGGGAGTGGATGGGTGGGTGAGGGAGCACCGTCATAGAGGCGGGGGTGGGGGGATGGGATAGGGGCTTCCAAGGGGGGAAACATTTGAAATGTAAATAAAATAAATATCCAAAGATAAGAAATAAATAAAAAATAAATAAAACAGCTTAGAACAGGTGAAAAAAAAAAAAAAGCAGGTTGAGCAATCCTTGGGGAACAAGCTAGTTAGCAGCATCCCTCCATGACCACTGCTTCCAATTTTGCCTTGAGTTCCTGTGCTGAGTTCCCTCAGTATGGACTACAAGCTGTAAACAGAAATAAATCCTTTCCTCCTCAAGTTCCTCTTGGTCATGGTGTGTAGCACAGCAACAGAAAAGTTAACCAAGACCCCGGGTCTCATGCATCGTAGGAATGCTCTCCACCAATTGCTTCACATCCCTAGTCACATTTCTTTATTTTTCCCATTTGGTGTCCTCCCTTCTCCCACTCCCCTTCCAGCAGTTCTCAAAATCTAATTCAAAGAAAAAATCCTTGGGGTGGAGAGAAGGTTTTCCTTTAGTTTTTTGAGCAGGGTCTTTAGCCCAGGCTGCCCTTGAACTCTCTACTGGCTTGGTAACAAGCAACTTTACTGGCTGAGCCATCTTACTGGCTTTTTATTTTAAGACAAGATCTGTCTCACTCTGTAGGCCAGGCTTGCCTGGAATGTTGGAATTATGGTGTGAACTGTTGTTGTTGCTGGTTTTTTTGTTTTTGCTTTTGTTTTTGTTTTAAGTTAACATGAAAAGTTAGCTTCAGAAAATCAGTTCTATGTCTGGTTTGAAAGTGCATGGGTTTTTTGTTTGCTTGCTTTTGTTTTGTTTTGCATGTTGCTGTAACTTAACCCAGTACATGCTAGAAAAGCATCCGACCAGTGTGCTACATCCCCAGTGTGGACACAATACGAGAGGAAAGGCTGCACTGAGCTGTTGTAACCTCAGAATGAGGTTGCTTTTCTTTCTTTCTTTCTTCCTTCCTTCCTTCCTTCCTTCCTTCCTTCCTTCCTTCCTTCCTTTCTTTCTTTCTTTCTTTCTTTCTTTCTTTCTTTCTTTCTTTTCGAGACAGGGTTTCTCTGTGTAGCCCTGGCTGTCCTGGAGCTGCTTTTCTTGAACAGCAGCTTGGGCTCTGAGCAAGGTCACTGTTGGCTGCAAACAGGACAGGGCCACTATCTTATCAGAAAGAGTTAAGGAAAACAAACTCCAGATACAAAATGTGGATTCCAGTTTGAGTGGTTGTGCTGAACCCTTTTTGATTCTTTGGACTCAGCACAATACCATCCTCGGCTATTGCTAGCCCCAGTAAGACCAGACTTCAGTTATTCCAGGGCTCCAGAGCATTAATATGTTGCCTGGTTGCCTACATAAAACCCCTCTCACCCTGCCATTAAAACAGCTGCCCCTAAGAATGCGTTTACATAAACAGTTTCTCTCTGTCTTACCCACTGTAGCTGTAGCACATTGTATCTAATACATGCTAATTTTGTCTTTTTCTGTCTTTTTTTTTATTGGATATTTTCGTATTTACATTTCAAATGTTATCCCCTTTCCCGGTTCCCCCCATCTCCTGGAACCCCCCTATCCCCTCCCCCTCCCCCTGCTTCTATGAGTGTGTTCCTCCACCCACCCACCCACTCCTGCCTCCCCGCCCTCCAATTCCCTTCATTGGGGCATCTATGGAGCCTTCATAGGACCAAAGGCCTCTCCTCCTATTGATTCCTGACAAGGCCATCCTCTGCTACATATGGGGCTGGTGGTTTAGTCCTTGGGTGCTCGGGGAGGGGGGAGGGAAGGGGGTCTGGTTGGTTGATATTGTTGTTCTTCCTATGGGGTTGCAAGCCCCTTCAGCTTCTTCAGTCTTTTCTCTAACTCCTCCATTTGGGGACTCCGTGCTCAGTCCAATGGTTGGCTGCGAGCATCCGCCTCTGTATTTGTCAGGCTCTGCCAGAGCCTCTCAGGAGACAGCTATATCAGGCTCCTTTCAGCAAGCACTTCTTGGCATCCGCAATGGTGTCTGGGTTTGGTGACTGTATATGGGATGGATCCCCAGGTAGGGCAGTCTCTGGATGGCCTTTCCTTCAGTCTCTGCTCTACAGCCTCTTTCTGTCTTAATGAGTTCTTTTGCAGCCTGTACATCATGGGCCTATCAACAATGTCCCTGGCACATCACTCATCAGGTCCCTTCTCTTTCTTTGGTTTTCTGAGACAGGTTGATCTTGAACTCAAGATCCTTATGCCTCTGCAAAAGATACAAGTATTACAGGTGTAAGCTACCATGCCCAGCTAGAAATATAACATCTGTCTGTCTGTCTGTCTGTCTATGAGACAGAGTCTTGCCTATGCTAGGCTGGTCTCAAACTTACTATGCAGTTTAGGATGATGAATTTCTGATTCTCCTGTTACAGGCATGGGCTACTACATGAAGTGTTATACTCGGCAGGTCCTCTATCAACTTAGCTACAGGGCGGCCCTAATTTTAATTTTTTGAAAATATTAAGTTGTGACCCTGGGATTGAACCTGTGACCTTGGGCACACTTTGAAAGCTCTCTACCAACTGAACCATTTCTCAGATCCTTTTTCCTTTTTAAGACAGGCCCTCATCTGTAGCTTGGGCTGGCCTGGAACTTGTGGCGATCTCTGTACCTCCCAGCATAACTGCCCATGTACTGAGCTTATAGGTTTAAGCCATCATGCCTGGCATTTCCAGCCATTTTAATTTTTTTTTTAGATTTGAGATGAGTCTTGCTAATTTCTCCAGATTTGATTTGAACTGTTCTGTGATTCTCAGTAGCCTTGAACTTTCAATATTCCTGCCTTCCTTACACTATTTGTTTTGTGAGTCAAGGCTTCACTACGTAGCCCTGGCTGGCATGGAACTCACTATGTAAATTAGGCAGTTCTGAAATGCCCAGAGATCTGCCTGTATCTGACTCCAGAGTGCTGTCAGTGAAGATGTGTGCTACCATGTCAGGCCATTTACTTTTTTGAGGAAGTGTTTCATATAGGTTTCAGATTCTCTATACAACTGAGAACTCGATACAACTGAGGACAACCTTGAACTCCTGATCCCCGTGTTCCTAGCTATACCCCCAGCCCTGGAGTACAGCTTTAAACAGTCAATAGTTATATATTCATCCTATTGAAAGCATCGCCAAAGCAATTCACACTTTTAAAGCCATGCCAGCTTCTAAAGTAGATGCCAGCATTAGAGATAAAGAAATTATCCAATTTCCAGAGCTCAGTGATATTCTCAGCGATACAGGAGAGACTTCATTCTCAACTGTTCCACAATCTGCCTCCTTCACCATCAGTTCACACTTTCCAGCAGTGTCTTCCACACCATCTTGCTTAAGGAGACAGTCTATCCAGATGTGGCCTGCTGCCTGATCCTGATTTTCCTTTCTTGCCTTGGCTTTTTTCTTTGCAGCTATTAAAGAAACATGCTGAATGATGATGCTCTCAACTGAAACATCTTGCAGCTCTGAGTTTTCATGGTTACAAGAGCACAAATGAAACTGCAGTGCATCGTGAATTTCATAGAAATGCATTTTCAGATTGCTTAGTATTGTGTGTGTTGGTATTCTAGGAAGAACATAACAACAGTGGATGGATGCATTTCTGAGAAGAGAGAAACAGTAAGAGCTGGACCCATAATGGGTGGCAGTCCCTATTGGCATCTCTGTAGATTATGCCTTTGCTTTGACTTATTGTGGTAGATCTTATTTTCAAATATAAGTGATTTTGTGTTCCTGAGTGTGCATTTGGATCATCAGTTATTTGTGTCCATCGCGACTCTGCTGTTTCTGCTCTAGGATCTTGTCAAAGTCATGGGGGAGGTGACTGGAGACATGGGAGATGGATGACGCACTTTAATATTTTCTGGAACAAACAAGATGATTACTTCAGAAAAAAGAACCGCATCATATGCTTCTTCCCACCACCTGAAAGCTTTTCCTAGTGATGGGTATGATCTCTCTGCTGACCTAGCCCTTTGAGCACTGCTGTTGTGCCTGGGCTGCCTTTGCAGTTTGGAAGAGACTTTAGAGTACCCTACGTTGAAGCGAGTCAAAGCTAATCTCTCAATGAAGTGAGCTTCAGTTGTTTCCCACTTGTTGAAGAACACCTTGGCTAATGTTTGTTTTGTTGTTGTTGTTGTTGGTTTTTTTTTTTTTTGGTTTGGTTTGGTTTGGTTTTTCGAGACAGGGTTTCTCTGTGTGGCCCTGGCTGTCCTGGAACTCACTCCAGGCTGGCCTCGAACTCAGAAATCCACCTGCCTCTGCCTCTCAAGTGCTGGGATTAAAGGCCTGTGCCACCACTGCCCGGGGCGAGACCCTGTCTTAAAACAAATGATAACAACAGTGGTTAAGGCGGTTGTGGTGGTTTGAATGTGCTTGGCCCAGGGTGTGGCACTATTAGGAGGTGTGGCCTTGTTGGAGAAAGTGTATCACTTAGGGTGTGGGCTTTGAGACCTTCTCCTAACTCCCTGGAAGCCAGTCTTCTCTTGGTTCCTTTCTGAATAACATGTAGAACTTTCAGTTCCGCCAGCATGTCTGCCTGGATGCTGCCATGCTTCCCACCTTGACCTCTGAACCTGTAAGCTTCAATTAAACCTAATTAAATGTTGTCCTTTATAAGAGTTGCCTTGGTCACGGTGTCTCTTCACAGCAGTAAAACCCTAAGACAGTTGTTCTCTGACCTTCACACACACACACCTCTACCCCCACAATATTGATGTTTCCTGACGAATTTGCTAGCATCACACTGTCATCTCCCAACCCCACTGGACTGTGAAATGGAGGTAAGAAAACGTCCTGGTAGGCTGGAGACCCTCTGTGGCTTACCAGCTGTGGAAAGGATGCCAACTTGGCCAAAGGAAGCATGATTTTATCCTTTCTGTACTGCTGAGGATTCTGGGCTATTTGAAGGAGACACTTGAACTGTTGTCACAGAAAACTGCTGTTTTTCTTAGAGACTCTTTGCTTATGGAACCTGAGCACCATGCAGAAATGTCAATTAGCCACTTTTCAAAATTATTACGGAGAAAAATGATACTTTTATTTTGTTTGCGCCAGAACCTCACTGTGCAGCCTAGGCTGACCCTAAACTCCTAGACCGGGCCTCTCCAGCAGGGACTCCATGTGGGCGTCATCATAACTGGCTGATGCTTAGATTTGAATGTCCCCAGAACAGCTTTCTTTTCACCAAGAACCCTTAAACTCTTCAGTATTGACTTTCCCACACTTGTTCTCCCATCGTTTTTCTGAGTCTTTTCTACAGTGCTTAGACCCAGAAACCTTTTGGCTGCTTTGAGAAGGGTCTGAGTAGACAGCTAAGGCTGCTCTTGACCTCTTGGCAAGCCTCCTGCCTTCTGCCTCTAGTAACTATTTGTTTTTCGTTTGTAAAAACTCCCTATTTTCCCCACCAAAGTTGCTTATCTTACAAATAATGTGTAGCATGTAACATGCACTCCTTTCCTTAGGCTTTAAAATAATTTCAGCCTTTGTTTTGTATCATTCTCAGTGAGCTTTTGTTCCCTCACCCCAAAGGACGGCAACTTAGCTTGCTGCCCTTTAAAGGAGCCTACTGGGGGTTTTGTTTGTTTTTGTTTTGTTTTGAGACAGCATCTTTCCATGTAGACTGTCCTGGAACTCTCTCTGTAGATCAGGCTGGCTTTGAACTCAGATCTACCTGCCTCGGCCTTCTGAGTGCTGGGATCAAAGACGTGTTCTACAACTGCCTGAGATTTTTTAAACAACGTCCCCCACCCCCAATTCCAATACATGCAACAAAGAGTGAACTGACCAGGGGACAGTCTGTGGCATGGAAATGACACTTTTGTCTACTCTAACAGGTCATTAGAGTGGGATACCCACTATATAGCAGGATTGCAATAGACCGTAATTGGGAAGAAAAGTCTAAATTATAGTAACATTAACTTTCATTGTTGCATTTACTTTCAAATTATTTTGAAAGGGTAATTATGCTTAAAATATTAAATATAATTCAAATCATTCAAAAATTCAAATTAAAAAATAAATATCGGGCTAGGCACCATTCTATGAGTATAGCAAAATATCATTAGGAATCATTTCTTAACTTTTTTTGCCTGTAGTAGTTGGTTCTATTCTTGGTCTCTGGGCTGTCCAGCATCAGAGAGGCTTCATCCATCAACTCATGGAAACAGATGCAGAGACCCACAGCCAAACATTAGGCAGAGCTCAAGGAATTCTTTGGAAGAGGGGAAGGAAGGAGCCAGAGAGGTCAAGGACAGCATAAGAAAACCCACAGAATCAACTAACCTGGGCCACAGTGGGCCAGAGGGACAATCTAGGCCCCCTCTCTGCATATATGTTATGGTTGTATAGTTAGTCCTCTTATGGGACTAGGAGTAGAAGCTCTCTGACTCTGTTAGCTGCTTTTGGGAGCCTCTCTTCCTTTGGGCGACCTCTTCCAGGAGGTGCCTAGTCTTACTGCAGCTTGATATGCAACATTTGGTTGATATCCATGGGAGACCTGCCCATTTCTGAAGACAGGAGGAATGGATGGGAGGGGGGTGGACTGAGAGGAGAGGAAGGATGGGAAACTGTGGTTGGGATACAGTATACGAGAGAAGAATAAATAAATAAAGTTTTAAAGTTTTAAAAATGAAATATAACTCAAATAATATATTAAAAATAATTCAAATTATATTTGATAAAGTAATTCAAGTGTCTTTTAAATGTATTTTTATTTACTTAAATTATTTACATTGTATTTTATTTACTTAAACATATATTTCAGTTGGGTTATTATTTTTGTTTAGTTATCAAAAGAATGCAAGAGTATGCATGTATATGAGAATGTGTATGTCGCTGCGCATGTGTGGAGGGTGGAAGGTCAGGGGACAACATAGGGACGTCAGTTCTTTCCTTCCACTTTGTGGGTCCCAATGATCCATCTCAGGTCGTCAGCCTTGGTGGCAGGCATTTTGCTGAATATATGTATATATATAATCATTTGTTTATTTTCAGATAGGGCCTTGTTTTATAGCCCTGACTAGTCCAGCACTCACTATAGCACTCACTATATAGCCCAGGCTGGCCACAAACTCATGTCAACCCTCCTACCTTATCTTTCTAGGTGCTGGAATTATAGGCATGCAATCACACCCCCTCAAAGTTACTTACGTTGTTTTAAAATCCAGAATCAGTGATGCCAGTTTCAATTAGAATCTTTATGACTCAACATGTCAAGGAGAGACATCAAGAGCAGAATTGGTCTAGACATTTCTGCACTACACACCAATTTCAGAGAACGGGCTTCTGTCATCCTCTGCCCATAGTTGTGCTTTTTAAGCAGCATGTGCATAGTAAGCTGGGACCCATGCCAGCTCTCTTATCTCTAGTACTGGCTTATAGTTTGATATGAGCAAAATTCCAGGAAAAACCATAAGTGATGAGAAAAACATATGGTGATGGGCAACAGAAATGGATTCATTCCCTAGTGTTTACACAGTATAAAATGTCGAAGGGAAGACGCAGTCTGATCACGTTTTCCTTGATCTGTAACTATACAACCGGAGCTTAATGTTTACACTAAGGAAAAGGAAGAGTCCGTATGAAATCTCACCCTGTGGCATCAAGAGTGTGGGGGGGCATATTTATTGCAATAAGATTTTAAAATAGGCTAGGCTGGTACTCTATCTCAGTGATATAGCACTTGCCTAACAATCACAAGACCCTGAGTTCTACCTTCAGTGGTGAAATGAAATGAAATGAAACAGGGCACTGGACAGTGGTGGCGCACGCCTTTGATCCCAGCACTTGGGAGGTAGAAGCAGGTAGATCTCTATGTTTGAGGCCAACCTGGTCTACAAAGTGAGTTCCAGGTCAGCCGAAGCTATACAGAGGAAACCCTGTCTCAAAATAAATAGATAGATAGATAGGTAGATAGGTAGATAGGTAGATAGATAGATTAGGGCAGGTGAGGTGGCTCAGTGGGTAAGGGTGCTGCTAAGCCTAATGACCCAAGTTACATCTCTGGGACCCATATGGTGAAATAGGCCTCTTCTTACCTTCCCAGGCACCAAGCATGCACATGGTGGGTACACAGATATACATTTAAGCAAACACTCACATATTAAATAGTAAAATAAAATTTAAAAATTTGAATGTGCAAAAGTCACATTTGTGTTGAACATGTACAGACTTCTTTTTTAAAAAACTATTTATTTATTTATTTATTTATTTATTTATTTATTTATTATATGTAGTACACTGTAGCTGTCTTCAGACACTTTTTTCTTCTCTCCCTAGCCCCACTCACTGTTGCTGTCTTCAGACACCCCAAAAGAGGGCATCAGATCTCATTACGGATGGTTGTGAGCCACCATGTGGTTGCTGGGATTTGAACTCAGGACCTCTGGAAGTGCAGTTGGTAATCTTAATCTCTGAGCCATCTCTCCAGCCTCCAGACTTTTCTTTTGTCATTGTTTCCTAAACAATACGGTAGAGTAACTGTAGATCACATCTGTATTGTATTAGGGATTGTAAGTAATCCAGAGAGTAGATGCAAACTCTGTGTCACTTAATATAAGGAACTTGAGCATCTGGGGATTTGAGTATCACTCCCCCAGCAATGGTTGTTTTTTTTTTTTCCGAGACAGAGTTTCTCTGTATAACCCTGGCTGTCCTGGAACTCACTCTGTAGACCAGGCTGGCCTCAAACTCAGAAATCCACCTGCCTCTGCCTCCCAAGTGCTGGGATTAAAGGTGTGCGCCACCACTGCCCGCCCTCCCCCAGCAATGTTAAGTGCCAATTATATCATCAGGGAGGGCCAGGGCCTTATGAGCCCTTCCTATCTAGCTCCTGTTATTTGTCTATCTATCTGGTAGGGCCTCACGTTACTCTCCCTCTGCATTCACCAGTCTACCCTGGAAATGTAATGGGCAATTCTCATGCAGGTAAGACAATGGTCATGTGATACCAGGAGGCCAGTGTTCTGCAACAGCAAGAAAAGCAAGTGCTTAGAAAATTTTCATGATCACATAAGCATAAATTTTTCAGAGCATAAATTATTCAATAAAGTTAATATTTTGACAAAGACTCAAGAATCTGAAATTAGCATGTTGCTTCTACTTTAAGTGAAACAATTCACATTTATCAAAGTCATGTCTCTACCCCCACTCCCACCCCTAAACAGCTCTACTGAGTCTCAGGTAATTCATAAGAACACTATGCCAGGTAGACAGATGTTGGGCTGTGGATGGAGCTCACTCGGTAGAGTGATTGTCTAGTAAACATGAAGCTCTGGAGTTGGCCCCAGGTACTGCAGAAGCCAGGAACTTGTTGCATGCTTGCAATGCAAGATTTTGAGAAGCAGAGGCAGGAGGATCAGAAGTTCAATGTCATCCTCTGCTACATTTTGAACTCTAGGCCAACCTGGGCTGCATGAGGCCCTGTACCAAAACAATCTAATGAATACCCCTCCCTTGAGACAAAAGTGGTTCTTTCAGTGCTTTGCTTTTCAGGCTGCTTTGAGGCTCATGTCTGTTATGTTGCTACCTGTAAGCTGCTGAATAACTATGGTGCAATTTAAAGTTTGGTTAATGTGTACAATTGGAAACAACAAATAAAATAAGCTTCCGGTTCTATTACCAATCCCCCTTTACAAGCCCAGACAGGAATTTGAGCATGCAGCTGACATGAGTGGAGGCACGGCCTCAGAATGGTACAGAGACCAGGGACTAGAGTCTGCCAAGGTACAAAGAATCCATGACAACAATGAACACTGAGGCAGGGGAACAGTTCTCTTCACACCCACATCCTCACACGTGTACCAGAGCTATAAAAATTTAAAATTGTTAAGTTTCATATTACATTTATTTATGTTTCTCTCTCTCCCTGTCCCTGTCCCCATCCCTCTCCTTCTCCCTCTCTGTCTCCTCTTTCTCCCCCTCCCCCCTTTGTGTAAAAGGCACAAGCACGCCACAGTACACATGTGGAGATCAGAGGACAACCTAAGGAAGTCTGTTTTTCTTTCTAACATGATAGTCTCAGTGACTGAACTCAGGTTGTCAGACTGGAGGCAAGTGCCAGCCCTGTACTTCACATTTGTAGGCCATACTTTTTTTTTTTTTCAGTAAAAATGAAAATGTCATCTCTTGATTTTGTTTAAGGAAACAACATGGTATGAATGTGGAAAGGAAAACATAATGGCAAACAAGAGACTGAGTGAACGCTTCCGGCTCACGGGTTCTTAAGGAGTTAGCTTCTGATGAAGACAAGAAGAGTACCTCTTAGTCCAATGAGTGAGATTTTGGATGACTCGTCTTACAGTTTGGTGTCTCTATTTCCAGACAAGCAAGGCTGAATAAGACTATGCACCCATTTGACTTAGTCTGTCATTAGCCTAATCAGTCTTCGAATCTTTTCACTGTGAACTGCCTGTGATTTGGGCCTGAGGGTATAGCTTAGTGGTATAGCACAAGCTTATCGAATACATTAGGCCCTGGGTTTCACTCCCAGTGCTCCCTCAGCACAACAGAGTTTGAAGTCTGTATTCTTTGATCAAACACACACACTCCTTTTTTTCAGACAATTTTTAAAGACAATGTCTCACTGTGTAGCCCAGGCTGGCCTGGAACTCACAGAGATCCACCTGCCCTGTCTGCCTCCTAAATCTTGGGATTAAAAGCCCGGATCATCATGCCTAGCTTAAACAAAGTCCTCTATTCTCTCTCTCTCTCTCTCTCTCTCTCTCTCTCTCTCTCTCTCTCTCATGTGTGTGTTTGCATTCTCATATGCTGTGGTACACAAATGGAGGTCAGAGCACAGTTTTTGGGAGTCTGTTATCTCCTTCCACCATGTAGACTTGTATGGACTGAACTCAGGTCATCAGGCTTGACAGCAAGTGCCTTAACCCACCGAGTCATTTCACCAGCCCCCTCCCCTGTACTGCTGGACTCTGTTGGGTGACTTCCTGGAGAGACATAAAGAAATCTCTATTGGTCCCAGATAGAGAGGACACCAGCATACCAAAGGATTCCACTCAAGTGCAGCTTGGATGAACTATCAAATTTATTGAGATTACTTACAGGATGTCTTAGTCAGGGTTTCTATTCCTGCACAAACATCTTGACCAAGAAGCAAGTTGGGGAGAAAAGGGTTTATTCAGCTTACACTTGCACACTGCTGTCCATCACTAAAGACATCAGGACTGGAACTCAAGCAGGTCAGGAAGCAGAAGCTGATGCAGAGGCCATGGAGGGATGTTCCTTACTGGCTTGCTTCCCCTGGCTTGCTCAGCTTACTTTCTTATAGAACCCAGGACTACCAGCCCAGGGATGGTACTACCCACAAGGGACCCTCCCCCCTTAATCACTAATTGAGAAAATGCCTTACCTGTGGATCTCATGGAGGCATTTTCTGAACAGAAGCTTCTTTTTCTGTGATAACTCCAGCTTGTGTCAAGTTGACACATAACCAGCCTTGGGCAATTTAGAGGCAACTGTACCACTAGGTTATAGGCAGGTCCCCAGATGACTCACCAGTAGCTGCACCACGGAGAAATCTCAGTATAGTTTATTGTTAATGTTTTCTGTAGTAGCAAGTAGAATCTCAAGGAGGGGAGGGACTGTGCTGTGAGTGGCCTTCTTTCTAGTTCTGTCTCTGTCTCTCTCTCTGACTCTGTCTGTCTCTCTCTATGTCTCTCTCTCTGACTCTGTCTGTCTCTCTCTCTGTCTCTCTCTCTCTATGTCTCTCTATCTCTCTCTTTCTCTCTCATGTGTGTGTGTCTGTGTGTCTGTGTTCAGTACCCATGTAGGCCAGAAATGGACATCCGATCCCCTGGAGCTGACGTTACAGGCAGTTGTGAGCTGCCCGATGCAGGTGCTGAGAACTGAACTCAGAGTCTCTGGAAGAACAGTGTATGTTCTTATCTGCTGAGCCATTTCTCCAGCACAGGGTCTCACTAGGCTGCCCACGCATGACTTGAACTCTTGGACATTTTGCCTCAGCATCTTTGAGTAGCTGGAATTCCTTCCTTCCTTCCTTCCTTCCTTTCTTTCTTTCTTTCTTTCTTTTTTGTGTTTTGAGACAGGGTTTTACTACATTAACTTAGACTGACGTTGAGTCTATGGTATTCCTTCTACTTCATTCTTTCAAGTATTTATTGAAAAAATTCTAAAAAAGTCACACTTATGGATTCCTGGCCTTCTTTTAGAGTCTCTTCCCTCACACTCCCACATTAGAGCTCCCAGTGGGGTCTTGACTCACAGAGCTCCATCCCTTGAGGGTGTTGATCTATCAGGGCAATTCAACACAGGAGGCCACTGAAGAGAGAATTGTAAGCAAAGGTGAGACTGGAAAGATATCTTGTCAAATGCCAGAGCATGTAGAAGCACATCCTCCTTGGCATTTACGCACATTGATGTCAAATGGTCAAGTGGTTCCTAAGCAACCATGCAGAGGCGGTTGCTTGGCCAGCTCATCACATGCCCATAGATTCAGCAAGACAGACATCATAAGCCTAAGCATACAGACTCACTTAAAGAGACACTACAGTGGAAGGTCAACTCCCACTCTCTGTACCACAGGGTGATACTGAACTGAGGAGGCCAGGTGACAGACAGCACAGGTGGGTGGGTGGCTCTGTCATTGAGGAGCCAAGTGTGAATCACAGTCTTGCAGTTTTATAATAGCCTTTCACGGAAGCCAGCTGTTCACTTCTAAGTATGGTTAAGAAAGCAAATGAGTGTCATCAGAGCCAGCAAGGCTAGTGAGAGACTGCCTCCTGGTGGCTCCCCATCAGGTTGCCCATCAAGGAAAAACTGTTTAAACTGTTCCAGCAAGATTTCCTTAGGATGCTAGGCGAGTCTTTCCCTGCATGGATTGTATAGAGATGAATAAGACCACAGGGCAGCAGAGCATGTTTCTTCCGGTTGTATTCTCCAGCCATCTGGCCAGTAAGAATTCTTTTTAGAAGTTGGGTGCGGTGTAATCCCATGCCCTTGGGGAGCTAATGCAGAAGTCTAAATCCAGCCTAGGCCGCATCGTGAATTTTATGCAAGTTTGAGTATAATGTGAAACCCTGTCTCAAAGAGAGAGGGCGGGGGCAGAGACAGAGCGATAAACAGACAGAGATAACCTTTAGAAAGCATAGGCCAGACCACTGAACCACTGAAGGTCCTAATTAATTGTACCACTAATCAGATAAAATCTTTTCTATTTGTTTTAGGTGACTTTAGATGACAATAACTGTGGCCAAGACCCCTGAGAAGAATAATCAGGCCTACCTGGAAGGTAAAGCATGGCCATGCCCTAGTCTCGAACCAGTTTCAAGCCAAGCAAACTTGCCTCCAGTGTCAGCAAAAAGTATTCAGGAGGGGCTGGAGAGATGGCTCAGCGGTTAAGAGCACTGACTGCTCTTCTGAAGGTCCTGAGTTCAAATCCCAGCAACCACATGGTGACTCACAACCATCTGTAATGAGATCTGATGTCCCCTTCTGGGGTGTCTGAAGACAGCTACAGCAAGCAGGGCCAGAGCAAGAGGGGCCAGAGAAAGAAGAAAACGTGTCTGAAGACAGCTATAGTGTACTTATATAAATAAATAAATCTTTTTTTTAAAGAAATATTCAGGATAGTATACAACTCCACTCCACCTCCAGCAGAAAGCCTAAGGCAGAAAGCCTTTGGTAGAAAGCCTCAGATATCTTTCCCGGAGCATCTGCCCTCTCTAGAATGCTGTGTGTAGCAGGCAAGTGAAGGATGCTCATGCTGTAGACCTCAAGTAATGAGGATTGGGAGTACTACATAGCAAAAGAGCCCCCTACATTCCAGACCACAGTTTGCCCTGCCTTACTGTCTTCCCAGTCCCCCCACCACCACCACTTTCCCTTTCCCCCAGAACTACTGGTCCTCTGTTTCCCTTCAGAAAAGGGCAGGCCTCCCAGGGATATCAACCAAACGTGGTAGATGGAGTTTTGACAAGACTAGGCACCTTCCCTCATAGTAAGGCTTGAAGAAGCAACCTACCAGGAGGAAAGGGTCCCAAAAGCCAGCAAAAGAGTCAGAGACAGACCTGTTCCCACTGTTAGGAGTCCCATAAGAAAACCAAGCTACACAACCGTAACATATATGCAGAGGGCTTAGGTCCATCCCCTGTAGGCTCTCTGGTTGGTAGTTCAGTCACATTGAGCCCCTGTGAGTCCAGGTTATATGATTCTGTAGGGTTTCTTGTGGTGCCCCTGACCCCTTTGGCTCCTATAATCCCCCCTTTCACAGACTTCAGTGTTTGACTGTGGGTCTCTCTGCATCTGCTTCTACCGGCTGCTGGAGGAAGTTTCTCTTCTAACAATTGGGCCGGGCAGAAGTTTATGAGTATAGCAGAATAACATTAGAAATCATTCTATCCGAGCTCTCTGGGCTATCAGGCCTCTGAGTCCTGGCCCTCCAGAAACTGTTTCTTCTTGTTGTTTTGTTTTTTAGGTGGGGGTCTCAAAATCAAACTCAGACCTCAAACATTACAGGAAAGTCCTCTACCCCTGAGCTCTTCCCTCTAGCTCTGTACCATTTATTTCGACAGGAATAAACAGATCTAGTATCCATTATGACAAACAAGCCCTTTGAGTGAATGGAGTTATTTCTTTTTTCTTTTCATTTTTTTTCCCCTCGGTTTTTCGAGACAGGGTTTCTCTGTGTAGCCCTGGTTGCCCTGGAACTCACTCTGTAGACCAGGCTGGCCTCGAACTCAGAAATCTGCCTGCCTCTGCGTCCCGAGTGCTGGGATTAAAAGCGTGCGCCACCACTGCCTGGCTGAATGGAGTTATTTCTAATGTTGCTATTGCTATAGTTTGAATCCTTGTATCTTCCCAAACCTTGTATGTCAAACTCCTAACCCTAGGGCATAGAATTAGAAAGTAAAGTAGAGGTGATTGAGGAGTGAGGCCATTTTAAATCATTCTGTGGCAGCTTATGGACCCCTTCCACCTTGTGAGGGCATAGGGAAAGTACCATCTATGTTCCCTTACAGGATAGCAAATTTAACAAGGTGTGCTGGCGCCTGCCTTTAATCCCAGCACCTACAAGGCAGAGGCAGGCAGATCTCTGTGAGTTTGAGGCCAGCTTGGTTTACAAAGTGAGCTCCAGGACAGCCAGGGCTACTTAGTGAGCTCTTGTTGTGAGTGATAAAAACAAAAATACATAACCAAAACCTACCAGGGAATTGATCCCACCTTTCAGAACTGTGAGCAGTGCCTGTTGTCTGAGTATGGTGGGTAGTTTGTTACAAACAGTGCAGCTCCCTCACTGTGGCATGCTCTGAGTAAACCAGAAAAGCAGGATCTTGCTGACCTGGAGCTTAGGACAAACGTAGCAAGTTTGTTTTTTTTTTTTTTTTTTTTTTTTTGGTTTTTTGAGACAGGGTTTCTCTGTGTAGCCCTGGCTGTCCTGGAACTCACTCTGTAGACCAGGCTGGCCTCCAACTCAGAAATCTGCCTGCCTCTGCCTCCCAAGTGCTGGGATTAAAGGTGTTCGCCACCACTGCCCGGCCTTTTTTAGGTTTTGTTTTTTTTGTTTGTTTGTTTGTTGTTTTGTCTGTGACAGACTGGCTTCGAATTCACAGCCATCTTGCCTCAGACACCTGAGTGCTGGCCTTACAGGCATTTGCTACCAGTTTTGACCCACCGATGCATTCTGAGATGACAAGACAGGACAGGTACCCTGTAGGAGGAAGTCAAGAGAAACCAAGGCAAGATGGGTTAACTGGGAAAAGCATTTGCCTGGAGTCAATGTGTTTTGTGGTAAACAGAGTGACCCTGCCTCACAAGCTGGAAGGCAAGAACTAACCCCTCAAAGCTTTCCTCTGGCCTCTATGCATATGCGCGCGCCACACACACAAGCAAGCATGCACACATTGAAAAGAGAGAGACTGAGAACTCCTTCCTTGTGCCAATTTCCCCATGTACTAGAGTTGCTGCTCCCCTTTTGCAGCAAAATATTCAGTGTGGTGGGGATCCTAAGCAAGCAGTTTAGATTCCTGGCGTGGCTCAGGAGCTCTCCACTCTCCTCTCCTCCCCTCCCCTCCTTCCCTCCTTCAATTCTTCCTTCATTCCCTCCCCTCCTTTCCCCTCCCCTGTCCTTCTCCCTATTTCTCCTCCTTGCACTCTCTCCCTCTCCTTTTCTTTGTAACTCAGGTTATTTTTCCTTATCTGAATCTAGTTTTCAATTCTTCAAAAATGTAACTTTAAAATCTATGTCTGTGTGTGGGTGAGGCGCCACAAGTATGGGAATGAGGGTCAGAGGACAGCTTGTCGAAGTTGGCTCCCTTCTCTGTGGCTCTGGGGATTCATGAATTCTCGGTCCTGCCTTTGCCTCCCACTTAGCCACATTGACTTCCCTGCCCTGCTCTCTGTCTCACCTTCCCATACTCCCTCTTTCCTTTCCTCTCCTTGGTCCCAGATCTAATGGCTTCCTCTTTGTGTACCATGTACAGCTGTGGAACAGCTCACAGCCCCATCCCCCAACAGGTGCCTCACTCCACAGCCCATTTTGCAGTTGTCTCACCTCATACCCGTGAGCACCATGCATGACTGCACAGACCAGGAGCATCATGCCAGCTTAGACCCTCCTACTTTCCATCTCTTGGCCACTTGAAAAGCCTGGTGAGTACTTTCCATAAGATACACGTGGAAAGAACAGGCAGAGAGCACTTTCAAATTTTAATTACACCTTCGTGTGTGTGCGCGCGCGCATGCATGCGTACGTGTGTGTGTGTGTGTGTGTGTGTGTGTGTGTGCATGTTTGCGTGAGCGCCTGTGTGTAAAGAGGTATTCCAAATGCCATGGCCTGCATGGATGTTAGATGACAACTTTTGGGAGTTGGGTCTCTTCCTCCACCTTGTGGGTCCTGGGGATCAAACTCAGGCCATCAAATCTGGCATCAAGTGTCATAATCCTCCTCTGAGTCATCTTACTTGCTCCAAGGACATCTGAGAATCTCACTCTGTAGTCCATTCAAGCCTGGAATACTATGTAGCTCATGGCAGCCTCCAATTTGTGGGTGCTCCTTTCCCCTCAGCCTCCTAAATGCTGGGATTATAGGCATGAGTATAATCCTCCTGGCTTACCTTTTAATTTTCAAGTAATAAATAAGTTTACACAAAGTTGCAAAAGCAGATGGTACAGACAGGTTCCATGTTTCATATGCAGTTCACACAATTATAGTACTATATCAAAACCAGAATAGTGCACTGGGGTAATCTATCAGTTTTACTGGGATGGAATCTGTTTGTTTGTTTGTTTGAGACAAGGCTTCTCTGTGTAACAATGCAGTCTGTCCTGGAACCTGGAACTCACTTTGTATACCACGCTAGCCTCAAACTCAGACATCTATCCCCATGCCCAGCTTTTAGTATTAGCTTTTGAGGCACAGTTTTACTATGTAGCTCTGGCTAGCTTGGAACTATGTAGTCTAGGCTGGACTTAAACTCACAGAGATCTACCTATCTGCCTCCTGAGTGCTGGGATTAAAGGCATGAGCTGCCATGCCTAAAAAAATGCATTCATTTTTTCATGCAGCCATTTGGATGTGCATATTGCTATGCAGTTTCCCAGAACTTAGATCCATGTGACAACCAATACAACCAACACCGATAACTGTTCTTCCTGCACGAACCCTTTATGGTCCCCTTGGCAATCAGAAGTCTTTTCTCTATCTCTGTAACTGTGTTAGCTCAGGGAAAGTTCCATAGCGAAGGTTTCTAAGATTGGCTTTTTTGATTATTATTATTCATTCAGAATAATTTTCTTGAGATTCAACTAAGCTGTTGTATTTATCAACAATTCCCCCCAGTCTATTGCAGATTGTATTCTGGGCAGGGATGTACCATTGCTTCATTGCTCACTGAAGGACACCTGGGTAATTTCAGTTGGGTCTATGAGAAATAAAGCCACAAAGGCAGGACAGGCGTGTAATCAAAGCAGTGTTAAGTCATGTGACTGGTACATGCTTAGTTTTGTTGTTATTTTTGGACAGGGTTTCTCTGTATCGATCTGGCTGTCCTGGAACTCACTCTGTAGACCAGGCTGGCCTCAAACTCAAAGATCCACCTGCCTCTGCCTCCTGAGTGCTGGGATTAAAGGTGCGCCCCACTCCTGCTGGTCTCATGCTTAGTTTTGTAAATTAAATTTGTTTAATTGTGACGAGGATGGTGTTATAGGACAGTTTGTGGTGGCTGTCTCTTACCTTGTAAGGCTGAGAATCCGACTCAGGTGGTTAGGCTTAGTAGAGAGCACTTTTCTCCACGGAGCTGTGTCACTGTCCTCAGGCTTAATTTTACAAGAAACTCTTAACACAATGTCTCCTACTCTGTAGCATGTCTTTCATCCTTTTCAAAACTCCCTCTCCAGGCTACCACTTTAAAGCTTCCATTTTGTTTCATGCTTTTTTTGGTGTTGTTTTCAGGCATGGAATTCCGGGGAAGAGCTCTACAATACAGCTACAACCCAAGCCCACATTTTGTTGAGAAGCCAAGTTAATCGCGTTTTCCTAATCTCCACCCTGCTTGAGTATAAAACAGTTAATTATTGATCTTTGGGGGATTTTGCTACACTAATACTATATTATAATGACTGATTAAGTGCTGCTTAGCTCTCTACACAGGTTCAAAAGAAAGATTCCTGCTGGGTGTGATGGTGCACACCTTTGATCCCAGCACCCAGGAGACAGAGGCAGGTGGATATCTGAGTTTGAGGCTGTCCTGGTCTACAGAGTGAGTTCCAGAACAGCCAGGGCTACATAGTCAGACCTCGAGTCAAAAACTAAAGAGAATAGAGAATATCAAAGGCATGAAATTGCATGGGAGAGAGAGAGAGAGAAAGAGAGAGAGAGAGAGAGAGAGAGAGATGGGAAAATGTGCACATCCTTCCAGATCTTTGCAGCAGTGTTGTGCATGCTGTTAAATTTTCATTCACAATGTTTATCTTCCTAAGATAGTATTATCTGTATCTGCTTTGTTTTTTAGCTTTTAAGATTTTGGCTGGGCATGTAAAATACATTCCTGGACTTCTGCCCTTTTAATTTTTATTTATTTATTTATTTGCCATGGTCTTAGGTATTACACAAGGCTGTTCACAGGTTCCAGGTGACACCATCTGTAAAAATACCCTACCCTTCCCTTGTAGTGTGTATGTGTGTGTGTGTGTGTGTGTGTGTGTGTGTGTGTGTTGAGTCAGGGTTCAGGCTGGCCTGGAACTCTTGGTAATCCTCTTACATCTTTTACATTTTTTGAAATGACTTTGGGTGGTAGTATACGCCTGTAATTCCAGCACTCAGAAGGCAGAGGTGGGTGAATCTCTGTGAGTCCATGGCCAGCCTGGTCTACCTAGTAATGTCCAAATCAGCCAGAGCTACAAAGTGAGACTCTGACTCAAAAAATAAACTAAAGTTGTTGAAGTGTTAGGGCTGCAGGTGTAGATCAGTGATAGACTGCTTAACAAGGTCCTGGATGTGATCCCCAGCATCTCCCTCTTTCTTTTGAGATTGTTTCCCTTTAAAGTCTAGACTGGTCTCAAATTCTTATTCCTTCTCCTTCACCTCCCAAGTGATGTGAGTGATTAGAGGCTCTTCCTTGGGGCAATTAATTATATATGGTATTGTATTTGAAAAAAAAATTTTTTTTTTCGAGACAGGGTTTCTCTGTGTAGCCCTGGCTGTCCTGGAACTCACTCTGTAGACAAGGCTGGCTTCGAACTCAGAAACCTGCCTGTCTCTGCCTCCCAAGTGCTGGGATTAAAGGCATGTGCCACCACTACCCAGCTTGGTATTTGAAATTTTGATTGTTGCTGGTCTTGAACTCCTTGGTTCAAATAGTTCTTCAGTCTTAGCCTCCTGCACAGCTGGTCCTCTAAGTATGTGACATGCTAGGATAGAACCCGAGTCACTTTAGGTAGCTCCTAAGCAAGTGAAAATAATGAGATACATTTTCTTCTTTAGACAGAAGAGTATTCATGGCTAGAAATGTCTGCTGCAGGTCTGTTGTGAAGCCCCTTTGCCTCTTCCCATGTGTCAGTTCTGACTTTTACATTCTTCTTAACTAGGGCTAAACCTGGTCTGGTCCCCTGGCCTCTATCAACACCAGGAATGCACATGGTGGACATACATACATGTAGACAAAACACACATATACATAAAATCAAAATAAAGAAATAAAACCACGCCCTTAAAAACTCAACAAATGGGGGACTATTTCTTTCTTTATTATCTGAAACCAATTTTACAAATTTGGTGCTGATGTCTCCGTAAATTTAATCACTGAAAACATCTTGACCAACAAAGCCCCCACCCCTTCCTTCTAAAGACAGCCCCACTATGTAGTTCTGGTTGTCTTGGAGCTCAGTGTGGAAAGTAGACTAGGCTGGCATTGAACTCACAGAGGTCAGCCTGCTTCTGCCTCCCAAATGTGAGTATTATTAAAAGCATGTGCCACCATGCCTGGCTTATTGATGTATGCGTGGAGGTCAGAGGAAAACTTGCAGGAGTCGGTTCTCTTTTTCTACCATGTGGGTCCCGGGATCAAGTTCAAATACTTGATGACCTTGCAAAAGACCTAGGTTCAGTTCTAATACAACTCAAAAATAGTTGGAATTTCAGTTTCAGGGAATCCAAAGCTCTCTTCTAGCCTCTGAAAGACACTGCATGCATACGACGATGCACTTACACACATGCAGCAAACACTCATACACATAAAATAAAAATAACAAATGACTCTTTAAAAAAAACAAACTAAGCTAGGCAGTGTAGCTCACCTTTATAATATCAGCATTCAGGGTGCTGACTGAGGTCAGCATGGGCTACATAATGAGTTTCAGGCCAGCCTGAGCTACAGAGTAAGGATTTGTCTCAACAAATTTTTGTTTCCTCAGTGCAACAGGAATCTTGAGTAAACGGAGTGAGTTGAAGACTAGGAAATGAATAATCTTATACTTCAAAACTTGGCTACAAACCAAGTAGTGGTGGCACACACCTTTAATCCCAGCACTTGGGAGGCAGAGGCAGAGGCAGAGGCAGGTGGATATCTGTGAGGCCAATGCCTGGTCTACAGAGCAAGCTACAGGGCTGTTACACAGAGAATCCCTGTCTGGAAAAACAGAGAGAGAGAGAGAGAGAGAGAGAGAGAGAGAGAAGAGAAGAGAGAAGAGAAAAAAGAATAAAAACTTGGCCACAGGTCTGAAGAGGCACAAAGACAACTTCACTAACAAAGCAGAAAATGTCCTCAAAGTACCTACGGCAGATCCCACAGGTCTATTGTGTTAGGATGCGGTCCTATTTAAACCCTTTGATTTTAGCACAGTTGTCTTATTTATCTCACTGGGCAGGTCCTGACTTTTGGGGTCTATAATTATCACAACTTGGTTTTGGTTTTCAGGGACTATTCAATGTCCTCCTGGTCTGCTTCATTTGCACGGTGCCACTTGGGCCCCATTTCAGTCTCTTTTGGTGCCAAGGATGGATATAATTTCCCTGGTCCCATCTGGAGCTATTGGGAGGAAAAATAAGGGTGGGGCTGTCAAGTGGACTGCTCTTTTCAGCTTCCCAAGTAGACAAGCTACTGTAGCTGCACTTGGGCCACCTACACACATAAGGATGTTTTCTGGAGATTTCATGCAAGCTTGAAAACAGTTTTTTATACACTTGCAGGGCTGCAAATAGTACAGGAAATTGGTGATTTGATTAGAAATGGTCCTATAGGCTCATAGATCGAATGCTTAGTCATCAGGGAGTACCACTATTGGAAAGGATTGGGAGGTACGGCCTTGCTGGAGGAAGTGTATCACTAGGGGTGGGCTTTGAGGTTTCAAAAGCCCAAGCCAGGCCCAGTGTCTCTGTGCCAGTGGATCAGAATTTGACTGTCGGCTACTTCTCCAGCGTCATGTCTGCCTGTGTACCACCATGCTCCCTGCCATGAGGATAATGGACTAAACCTCTTAAACTGTAAGGAAGCCCTAAATTAAATGATTTCTTATGCAGGGTGGTGATGTGGTGGTACACACCTTAATCCCAGTACTTAAGTGGCAGAAACAAGTGGATCTCTGAGTTCAAGGCCATCCTGGTCTACAGAGCAAGTTCCAGGGCAGCCAAAGCTATACAGAGAAGTCCTGCTCAAAAACAAAACAAAACAAAACAAAACAAAAAATGAATAAAAAGCCTGCTTTTCTAAGAGTTGCCTTAGTCATAACGTGTCTTAACAACAAGAGAACACTGACAGGCAGAAACTCACGGCACTTTACCTTGCTGACTTCTCCATGGCTTAGGTCCACTTCTCTTCAACAATCTCTTTTGTTGTGCTGGGGTATTGAACCCAGGACCTTATGGACAACATCCATATTCTATGCACCAAAATAAGCACTATATACAAAGCCCCTAGCAATTTTTTTTTTGTCCAGACTGCAAAAGTTAATACTGATGTTTGTGGTTCAGAAGGCCCATGAAAGTTAGGCTTTGTGGCACATATCTGGAAACAAATCACTTTGATATTACAAATCCCAGGCCAGCCTTCAATACATGGGTAGAGTCTGTTTTAAAAGACAAACAAAACAAAAACGCGGGGGGGGGGGGGGGGGAGACAGAGAGATATGCTTACAAAGCCTGTGCAGCTGGTTAGATAAAAAATGATTTCATTTTGTGTGTGTACACATGCTTGTGTGTGTGATTCATATGTGAAAGTATGGGCCATGGGCCACAGTGCATGTGTGGCGGTCAGAGGATTACTTTTAGGAATTGCTTCTGCCCTTCCATGGTAGGTTCTTTTTTTTATTTTGGTTTGGTTTTTATTTGAGACAGGGTTTCTCTGTATAGCCCTGGCTGTCCTAGAACTCACTCTGTAGCCCAGGCTGGCCTTGAACTCAGAAATCCACCTGCTTCTGCCTCCCGAGTGCTGGGATTAAAGACGTGAGCCACCACTGCCCGGCCTTTATGGTAGGTTCTAAAGACTAAATTCAACTTTCATCTTGTCTTCTGGATCTTTTTTTTTTTTTTGATACAGAACAGGTCTCTTTATGTTGCCTAGGCTGGCCTTGAACTTCTGGACTCAAGAAATCCTGCTTCAGCTTCTGGAGTAGCTGAGACTACTCCAGAAACAAGCATTCCACTGTGTCCTGGCAGCATTTTTTAAAATCCACTTTTGAGCCCGTCGAAGTAGCTCAGTGGAGACTTGGCCAGCTTGATTGAGTGGGGTCCTCAGATTTCATTATATATGCTTAAAATGTCCATCCTTATAGTCAGTCATTCCAGCAACATCAGTTCAAATCCTTTCATATACGTATCTATCAAATCAATAGCACACAGTTTGAACAAATAGTAACTGTGCTGAGGCACCACAGTTAAGGCACAAAGGTGTCACAGACCTGATGTAAAATTCATTATCTATTAGGAACAAGTCGGGCCATTGCCTTGTGTGGCAGGTGCTATTTCACCACAAAACCATCTGGCCAACTCTTGGCAGGAGCTACAGCTCTGGTACTCAGTGCTAGCTAGCTTCTAAACAACAGAGAATCCTCTGCTTCATAAGAGGTAGCAGATTCGTGTTTCACCTTGCTTCCAGAGGAACTATGTGGTATGAATCCACTTACCCAGATAGAAGAAACTTCACTTGGCAGACAGGAGTCTGGATTCTCTTGGGGGTGGACCAGCTCCCCCTACTGGTAGAGATGAGGTGACACCAGAGCAAGCATCGTTGAGGCTAACGCTCATTTTTATTCCAGTTTTTCTTCTTCTGTCATTTCTGGAGTTGGGGATAGAAGTCAGGACTCCTGTCATGCCAGGCAGGCCTTGGACCACTAATTCATACCTTTAACCCTCAGACTTTGTACAAAAAGATGAGATAGGTCTCCAGCAGGCAGGCTTTACCACATACAGCTAGACTTCCTAAATTTTTTCGAAAGATTCATTTCTTTTTATTTTATATGTATTAGTTTTTGCCAGAATGCAGTGCCTGTGCACTATGTGTGTGTCATATCTTCTAGAACTGGAGTTGTAGATGGTTGTGAGCCCCATGTGTGTACTGGGAACTGAACCCAAGTGTTCTGCATCTTGCAAGAAGTGCTCTCAACTACTGAGCTATCTCTACAGTCTCTAAATGTTCATAATCACAACTGTTTGCTAGTTCAGGGCTGACCTAGGCTACAGAGTGAGTTCAAGGCCAAATGGACAACTTAGTAAGATACTGTCTCAGAATAAAAACTAGAAAGATGGCCCAGTGGCAAAGCACTTGCTTAGGCACATCTGAGTCTTAGCTTCAAGCCTCCTCAAAAACCACACTTCTCAGAGCTGAGGGAGTTTGCAGCCCCATGGAGGGAGCAACAGTGTCCACTGGCCTGACCTCCTGATGCTCCCAGAGACTGGATCACCAACCAAAGAATATACATGGAGCTCTTCCTGTCCCAGGCGCTGCAGGAGCTGCGGGTTATCGTGCAGACATGGTCAAGTCCAAGAACCACACCACACACAACCAGTCCCTCAAATGGCACAGAAATGGCATCAAGAAACCCCGGTCACAAAGATACGAATCTCTTAAGGGGGTTGACCTCAAGTTCCTGACAAACATGTGCTTTGCCAAGAAGCACAACAAGAAAGACCCGAAGAAGATGCAGGCCAACAATGCAAAGGCAGTGAGTGCACGCATAGAGGCCATCAAGGCCCTTGTGAAGCCTTAGGCCATCAAGCCCAAGATGCCAAAGGGCCCCAGCCGCAAACTCAGCCACCTGACTTTCATCGCTCACCCCAAGCTTGGGAATCGGATTCGAAGCTACATGGCCAAGGGGCGTAGGCTCTGCCAATCAAAGCCCAAGGTTCAAACCAAGGCAGAGGCCAAAGCTCCAGCTAAGGCTCAGGCTCCTGCTCCAGCTCAGGCTCCCAAAGGTGCCCAGGCCCCTGTGAAGGCCCCATAGAAAAGGCTCCTGCCAGTGTGAAGACAGATGGACTGCTGTGACACACCTACCTACACACCATTTGCAAATGACCAGTGTCCTATGCTGTTTTTACAAATAAACTTGAGGCAAGAAAAAAAAAAACAATACACACGGAGGGACCCGTGGTGCTGGCCACATATGCGGCAGAGGAGGGCCTTGTTAGCCATCAGGGGGAGCAGAGGCCCTGGGGCCAGAGGATGTTAGATCCCCCAGTATAGGGGAATGCCAAAGAGGGAAGACGAGAGTGGGTGGGAGAATACCCTCATAGTGGCAGGGGGAGGGAGGAGGAAATGGGGAGGTTCCAAAGGGGAGATCTGGAAAGGGGGAAACATTTGAAATGTAAATAAAGTAGGAAAAATTAAAAAAAATATTTTGTAATAAAATAAAAAGAAATTGAACAAAAGGACAGTGAAATTTCCCACCTGAAAAAGGAGAATAAAGACTTGGCAGAAGTAGCTGAACACATACAGTACATGGCAGAGGTAATCGAAAGGCTGGGTAATGAACCTCTGGATGACTTTGAATCACCAGATAGTCAGTAATTTGATTCTGAAGAAGAAACTGTTGAGTATTCAGAACTGGAAGACTGAGGAACTGGGACATGTGCTGAAGAGACTGTGTCTTCCTTCATGGATGCCAAGCCATGTACATGAGGTGTGAGGTGCACGGCCAATGTTGCCCTTTGGTATAGCTCTTGGTCAATTAACTATACAATGTAAGTTTGGAATCCATGTTTGAATCCTGGGGCTATTACTATGTTAAAATGCAGATGGTGTGTATTTTAACATGTTTTATGTAAACAGCATTTTCATTTTTGTCAAAAAAAAAACCCCCACACACACTTCTTTATTGACATTTTCAAGATCCCTAGCTAGAAAATTGTCTTGGAGTGCATTAATTAACATATGCCTGGAATTCCAGTGCTTGGCATGTAGTAGGAAGATCAGACATTCAAAGTCATCAAGTATATAGTAAATTCAAGAACAAACTGAGCTTTAAACTATGTGGCACATGCAATAAAAATAATGTGGAAAGCAGTTAAGGAAGACACCTGATATCTACCTCTTTGGTATCTACATACAATATACACGAGTACATACAGCCATATACAATGCACACATACATGAATACCCACCACAGGGATTCAGTGGCACATTCCTGTAATCCTAACACTTGGGAGGCCTGAGACAGTGGGAACATAAGTTGAATGCCAAACTGGGTTATATTAGTGAGTTCCAAGCCACCTTGGCTTGGAATGAGATCCTATTGTTAGCTTTCTGTCTAAACTCCACCCCACAGTTACTTGGCAATAGCCAGGTGTACCAGGCCCACTATAAAAGGGGCTGCTTGCCCCCTCCTCTCTCTCTTGCTCTCTTGCTTCTCTCTTGCACTTGCTCCCCCCCTCCACATGTTCATGGCCGGCCCCTACTTCTCTACTCTCTCTCTCTGCCTTTCTCTGTCTCTACTACCCTCTTAGCTCCCCTTCCCATGCCCTAAATAAACTCTATTCTATACTATACCATCCTGTGGCTGGTCCCTCAGGGGGAAGGGATGCCTCAGCATGGGCCTGCTGAGGCACCCCCTCCCCCACACCTCCCACACCCCCATAGAACATATTCTTATATCTCATTATCTTTTTATTAACACATCATCTGGTGCTGAGACTTGGATCTAGAAACTCTGCAGGTTTACATCCCATCCCAGCTACCACCAGAGATCCACTCCCGCTTACTAGCCCAGAACTGGTAAGAACCCGTCCACATGGTCCCAGTGAAGAGTTCTTGAGCTCGGAACTACCTCTGAGTTGTTCTTGAGGATGGGAGACATTCAGTTTTTCACTGACCCTCGTTTTAGGACTTTATCCCTTGGGTGAGATTTTCTCTCCTTAGAGACAGCTGAGAATTCCAGGCCAGGCCTGGACAGCACTGGCTCTGAGCAGTAGACTTTCCCTTCCCCCCTCCCTCATTTGCAGCCTGCTGCAGACTAGTCCAACCGGTTCACCTGGGAAGCAGGTCTGGCACCGTCCCCTGCTGGAGACCCTACTTGATGTCCTTCCCACCACCCTGCAAATGAGTAGAGCTTTTGGTACCACTTATAGAAACTTGACAAGTACCTGTCACTGTGCTCAAGGAAGTAGGCTCAGATAAGAATGTTCATATTTGGGCTAATGCAATGATCAAGGTGAACACAGCCAAGGAATGTGTGACTTCCCTTTTATCCTGGTAATACTGATAAGCCCCCAGACCCAGTGACATGGGGACTTCGTTTATTGCTTTGTTTGATTACTATCTGGTGTGACCTCTCTGTTCTTTGCCTTGTTTAATCACTTTGTCTTTGATCTGAGAACTGACCCTATTCTTTGCCAGTTCCTAGAATGGTATAAAAGCTGACTGGGAAAAATTAAAGTCACTTCAGCCCAGCACTGGCTGGAGTCATTTTATGTTTGACTAATTGTCTTTTTCTTTTCACTTGCTGCCCTTCCCCTTCTGCTCCTTAGCTTTGCTCCTGGTTCTCAGGCTGAAAAGTGGGTCCCTGCTCCTTGTGTCCTGCCAGAGGCCCTGTCTGAGATTTGACACAGTCAAATGGGCCCAAAGCAACCACTCAGTTCCATATTTCCTGCTACCAGACTGCAGAAGATACACACACACACACACACACACACACACACACACACACACACACGGGCAAATTGATTGATAAGGAGTTTCTCCAGTCAGCAGGGAGGACCCTAATTTCCCAGATAGGACCTGGCCAGCTTTATTCTGGGGTCTAAGGGGTTGGCATTTCACAGCCCACTTCATATGACCAGCCTCCCAGCTGATATACAAGACAGGACATTGACCCTTGGGTGACCATACCCCTCAAAAGTGGCTCTTGCACCCCTCCCCTTCCGGGCTCTTGCAGCCATTTAAGAAATCTCTAGGCCTAGGACAGAGACATTTTTTTTCTAGTAAGTCTGGGACTTACTGTGTGTAGCCTCTAGGGAACCCTCCTGATGACTTAGGCCTCTAGCCTGGCTGGAATTTTGGTTATTAAATTATTCTTGGGACACCAGTATGACTAATTCAATAACTCCCCAATGGGTGCTTCGATGTCTTCGAATGTATATTTTAATGGATCTTCACACATACTGCCAGCAGTCTGGTAAATGGAAAAAGTCCCCTATGCCCAAGCATTTACCTATCCATGCTCCCACATCCCTGCCCTCTTCTCACGGCCTGCATGCTTAGTTTGTGTCACAGACTTAAACCTGCCTGAACAAACTCATTTTCTGTCACTACTGCCAGCTTTCTTATTCTAGTCCTAGCCATATGTCTCTTTGCTAATACAACAATGTACTTTTCTCTACCTGCCAAAGTTACTTAAGATTCTCATTCCTATCCTGTCTTGACTACTGCTATTAAATTCTATTCAGTTATAATCAATCTATATAGTGTTCAATCCTATCAGAAGTTTGTTAATTATTAAGTTTATGACAGACAAAATTCCCAAAGTCTTTAACAGTTGACCCAAGATGGTAGATGGTCTCAGAAGATGTGGATACAGCTACAAGATACTGCCTGGATTGTGATATGATAATCACTGAAAAACACAGTGGACAACATTGAATACCCTGAGTCAAATGACTTGGCTAAACCAAGGTAAATAATTTCCCATGTCATGCATATCCATTACACAGAGAAAAAGCCCTGTGTCTTCTGCTCTTGAAAGCCAGACTGACCGCCATAGAGACCACAGGAACTGTCATTTTTAAAAATAATATAACTGCTAAATTATTGTTTAGTCCCCAGACTTCTGACTACATTGACAGCTAAGACAGCAGTTAGACAAAAATTTTCACAGATGCAATCTGCTATCTCCTTACCTAAACACTGTTTCCATTAATTGTTTCACATTTCCTCTTCTTGCTATGCCCCTGCCCTAATGTTATCTGAGTTCCTATAAATTTGCCTGACTCTAATAAAACATTGCACTATACAAGCCAACTTTTTCAATCTTTAATCTTGTCCCTTCTGCTCCACAAAAGGCTCATCTTAAAGACTGTTCATGTTGTTAACTCATGTTGTTCTCTCTTTTATAAACTTATAACCTACAGAAAATCCACTCAGACCTACCTCTCATGGACCCAATAGACTCCATCCAGATAAGTACATCTGCCCAAAGTTCCCACTTACTACCTATTCCAAAGGGTGTGGGATTCCTCTGGGTTTCATCCCCCACACCCATTCTTCTAGGTTCCCCAGAGACACGACGCCCCCAATGCCAGCATGAAGCAGTCAGATATTATGACGACCCTATTCCTGCTTTGCCATTGCCTCTTTCTAATTTTTCTTTTTAATTAAACCAAAACGGGGAATGTTAGCATTCTGTCTAAACTCTACCCCATAGTTACCTGGCAATAATCAGGTATGCTCCTCCCCACAGTTGCCTGGCAACAGCCAGTTGGGCCTGACCCACTATAAAAGGGACTGTTTGCCCCCTCCCCCCCCCAGCTCCCTCCCCCTCTTTTTGAGACAGGGCTTCTCGGTATATCCCTGTCTGTCCTGGAACTCACTCTGTAGACCAGGCTGGCCTCGAACACAGAAATCCACCTGCCTCTGCCTCCCAAGTGCTGGGATTAAAGGTGTGCGCCACCACTGCCTGGCTCCCTCTTCTCTCTCTTGCTCTTTTGCCTTGCCCCTTGCCCTCTTTCCCCCTCCCCATTCTCTTCCCCCCTTCCTCCACGTGGTCATGGCCAGCCCCTACTTCTCTACTCTCTCCCTCTCTCTGCCTTTCTCTGCCTCTACTACCCTATCAGCTCCCCTCCCCATTCCCTGAATAAACTCTATTCTATACTAAACCATCCTGTGGCTGGTCCCTCAGGGGGAAGGGATGCCTCAGCATGGGCCCGCAGCGGCACCGCCTTTCCCCACACCTCACCACACCCCCATAGAACATATTCTTATCTATTTTTTTATAAACACCACCTATTGCAAAAAAATGCTTCGAAAATAACATAATTAGCTAGGCATGGTGATGAATGCCTGTGATTCTAATAGTTGGAAGGTAGGGGCAGAAGGACTAGGAATTTATGTCTGTCCCAGTTATGGCATTTTAGGTAAGTGCTCTACCATTGACTTATGTACGCACCTCCATATTATTCTACATTTAGGTCAAAATAATGCAAATCTCTCATAATGTGATACAAAACCCAAACAGAAACAATATGCTTACTCCTAAGGACTACTTAAAGCTACAAATTAACATTTCTTTTAGACAGGGTCTTAAACTGTAGCCTGGGTCTGCCTGAAATTTAGTATGAGAATCTGGTTGCCCTTGGACTTGGAAAAATCCTCCTGCTTTAGCTCCCCGAGTGCTGGAATTACAGGTGTGAGTTATTCTGCTTAGCTCCGAGCTAAAACTTGTATGAAACTATGGGAGAGATGGGGGTGGGGAGGACATGAGCATTTGTTTAGGGGCCAGGTGGTCAGATGGGCTTCATTGTAGTGACAACTTCAGCTGGAATCATGGAGTACAGAATTATAAGACCATGGTACTTGATTGATAGACTTATTCTGGCTGGCTGTCTCACTGGCTCGCTGTCTATTGTTTGGAGACAAGGTCATGGCTGGCCTTGAATTCTCAGGCTCAGCAGTCCTGCTACTTCAGTCTCCCAAACAGAATATGAGAGACTACAGGTGCGTCTGGCTTGACTTTCTATTTCTTGGCTAGCTACTGCTAAGCGAGTTTATTTTTATATAGATGGACACTTATGATTTGTACATTTTTTTCTGATAAGAGCTTCAGTAAAAGGTTTAAAAATTAGCTTAAAGATAAGACATTAGGGGACAAGCCAAGCAAGATGGTTCCGTGGATATAGGAACTTACCTCCAAGCCAGATGACCTGAGTTGGATAAAAGTTTTTGCCTCGAAGCCTGATGACCTGAGTTGGATAAAGGAGCCTGTCTCTAAACCTGATGACCTGAGTTGCAAAACAGCATTTGCCTCGAAGC
>JADRCH010007351.1:754539-767631 GCA_019843965.1 Rhynchomys soricoides
GTTGGATAAAGGAGCCTGCCTCTAAACCTGATGACCTGAGTTGCAAACAGCATTTTCCTCGAAGCCTGATGACCTGAGTTGGATAAAGGAGCTTGCTTCTAAGCTTGCTAATCTGAATTTGATCTCTAGGTCCCACAAGTTGTGCTCTGGTCTCCACACATGTGGCATGGCTTGTATGTCATCCCTCACATACACAAAATAAACAATACAACTTAACCATAAGTGGAAAGAGCGGGACAATCAAAACTAACAATGTACAAAAAAGCCATAAAGAAATCTGATTCCTCAGAAGCTAATAAAAAGTAAACCGGTAAGAGTTTGAACAGAGATGACCTGAGAAGGTGGATAAGGCTGCTCCAGGAAACCTTAGGCTATTAAACCAAAGCCCCAGTGCCTATGAGTCAGGAAGGGTCAGGAAGGCCCTGAGGCACCAGTGATATAGGCAATTGACACCGCTGTTGGTTGCTCAGTAGAACTAAATGGTAAGACTACATTTTGAAGATGCCACATGCCTTGGTCATAAGACAGAGAAATTAAGCTATAGCTGGGCTGGAAGACAGAATGGAGAACATTCTGTCTAGCTCTGACAGTGCTAGAATGTGCTATGCAGGCTGCTAGGGGCGAATATGATTGAAATACATGTACATGAATGAAAATGTCAAACTCATTATGTATAACTAATGCATACTAATAAAACATTTTCAAAAGAATAGAACATCTGGGCATGGTGGTGCACACCTTTAATCTCAGCACTTGGGAGGCAGAGGCAGGCCGATCTCCGAGTTTGTGGCCAGTCTGGTCTACTGAGAGAGTTCCAGGATAGCTCTGGCTACACAGAGAAACCTTGTCTCGGAAAACAAAAACAAACAAACAAAATGAATAAAATATAAAGAAAAAGTGGTATCTGATATCATAATGCCCACCTGTAATCCCAGTACTCAGGAGACTGAGGTAGAAGGATTGCCACAAATTTGAGGCAAGCCTGGGCTACATAGTAAGATCCTGTCTTTTTTTTTTTTCAAATGAGAAAAGTGACTTGAGAAGGTGTAAATTATTGATGATAACCCAATACTCTTGCCTATGGCACTAGTCCTTCCTCACCTACATTCCTTTGTTGATTTTGTCAGGTTTTGTTGGCAAACATTTTTTCTAGCTCTATATACTACTATTGGTCTCATCCTCTCATGCATGTTGTTGCCATGTCAACCAAGGGTCTCTTCATGCTGTTATTCATTGCCTTACACTCTGAAGCTCACAATAAGCATTTAGGAAAGAATTCTTTACACTATGGTCAGGGAACTAGTCTCCTACCAAGTAGTTCTGGGGAACAAGTTTACTTTCAGAAGTTTGGGATGAATATTAGCGTAGTAAAGGCTTTGCAAGCATTTAGGGAAACATCCCTAACTTCTTTGACCATGGGGCGTGGTCTTTCCTCTAGTTTCACCTTCACCAACGCCCCAGAGTGAGGCATTAGAGGAATGCAGGATAATTTGGCATGCATGAGAAGAGACAGAGAAGTCCCTTATCTTAGAATATTTTGTCGGTGTGGGAGCAAGAATTCCAGCACAATCAACTGCTTCAGGCATTTCTCCAGCCATTTTCTAGGAATCTCAACAAAAGCTTCACGTATAGGGAAATCTGTACAACCTGATAGTTTTCACCTTCTCGGATTATAGTTCCAGCCAAGCCTTCTTCACACTGACCTTACACCTACCTCTCTTATCAAAGGGGGTGGGGTCTTGGGAGATGGCTCAGTGGATAAAAGTGTTATCTGTGCAAGCCTAATAACCTAGTTCCCGTGCCCAGAATACCAGAAATTCATTAAAGAGCTGGATATGACAAAGTGTATCTGCATTCCCAGCAAATTGGAAGGTAGAAATAGGAGTGTGGCCTGGAAGCTCCTGGGTTATCTAGCCTGAAGTATGCATGCTGCACAGCAGCAGAAACAAGAGACCTTTAAGTTCAGGCTGGAGACTAGCTATTAAGGGCTTTGCATATATTTAGGCAAAATGTACAAGGCATACTGCCACCAGACTGGCTGACCTCAAGGTCCACAGTGATTATGCTCTTCCCACCAAAGGAAGGATTATTTCTGTATTTCTTTAATGAGAAGTTTTTTCCTTTACAGGGCAAGCAGAATGCTCAGCACTTCCCCTATCCCAGTTCAGAAGCCTCCCTTGCCAGCTCCTGACTTCTCACCCTGCATTTTTCCTCCTGGAATTTCTCTTTTCTTTTGTATGTACTGAAGTCTGTGGGTGGTATATCTAAATGTGTGTGAAGCACGTGCATGTGCATGTGTGGAGGTCAGAGAAGAATACATCACCTGTTTTCCATATCAACTTCTGCCTTATTAACTCGGAGTCTTGGGGCTGGAGAGATGGCTCAGTGGTTAAGAACATTGGCTGCTTTTCCAGAGATCCTGAGTTCGAATTTCAGCATCCACACGGAGTCTCACCAACCATGTATAATGGGATTTGATGCCCTCTTCTGTCCTGCAGACAAATAAATCTTTGAGACAGGGTTTCTCTCTCAACCTGGAGCTAGGCTGGTGGCCAGCAAGCCCAACTGATTGTTTCTCAGGCTCACATTACTGAGGTTGCAGACACGTGTTTATGCAGATGCTATGGATTTGAACTCAAGCCCTGGTGTTTGTGCAGCAAGAGCCATCTCCACAGCCCCATTCTTTGTTTTCTTCTTTGTTTCTTGAGACATGGTCACAGCTTGGGCTGCTCTTGAACTGAAAATCTTTCTGCCTTTGTTTTCCAGTACTGGAATTACATACATACACCACCATGCTGGGCTCTGCTTAGAATTTCAGAACCACTGTTGTAGATTAGCACAGTCAGACTTGAGTTCAAATTCCTGCTTAGTATCTGTTCTATTTTCATTCATCTAATTTCTGTTGCTATGATAAAATACCCCGACCGAAGGAAATTTAGGGAAGGAAAGGGTTGGTTTAACTTATAATTCTATGTACAGGCCATCATTTTTTGGAGATCAAGGCAGGAACTCAATCAGTTAGTCACATCACATCCAGTCAAGAGCACAGAGGGTAAGTGTCTGGATCCTGCTTGCTTGCTTTCAACTGGTTTTCTTTTCTCGAATACCGTACAAGACATCTTGCCTAGAGAATGGTGCTGCCCCCAATAGACTGGTTCTTCCTCAATTAATATTCAAGACAAGCCAATCTCATCTGGGCAAGCCCTCATTAAGACTCTTCCCAACACAACCCACAGAATCAACTAGGCAGGCCTTATAGGGGCTCACAGAGACTGAAGTGACAATCACGGACCCTATATGGGTCTAAGCTGGATCCTCTGCATATATGTTATAGATGTGTAGCTTGGTGTATTTGAGGAACTTTTAATAGTGGGAATTGGGGTGTCTCTGACTCTTTTGCCTGCACCTGGGACTTTTTTCCTCCTACTGCTTTGCTTCATCCAGCCTTGCTATGAGAGTAAGTACCCAGACTTATTGCAACTTAATACGTCAAGTTTGGTTGATATCCATGGAAGGTTTGCCCTTTTCTGAAGGTAAGGAGGAGCAGTGGATCTGGAGGAGAGGGGAGAAGAAGAGGAAGAGGAAGAACTCCCTTCCCAGGTGATTTTAGAGCCCACATTCCCAGAAGCATCTGTTGAAGACACTGTCTTTTCTGCAGTACATGTCTTTGACCTTTGACATCTTCCCTGATAATAAGTGGCTGTAGGTGTGTCTATTTTTGTGCCAGTATCTGCTGCTTTTGTTGCTATGGCCCTGCAGTATAACTCGAGATCCAGTGCTATGATACTTCCATTGTTATTCTTTATGCCCAGGACTGCTTATATCTGAGGCCTACTGTCTCTTCATAGGAATTTTAACATTGCCTTTTCTCATTCTTTGAAGAATGTCATTGGAATATTTTTAGAACATTTTTTTTAAATATATTGTGTTTGCTTGCATGAGTTTTATGTGCATCATGTGCATGCAGGAGCCCCTAGAGACCAGATCTCTTGATTGAAGTTGTAGGCCATTGGGAGCCAAAATGTGGGTGCTGGGAACCAAACTTGAATCCTCTGTAAGAACAGTAAATGTAGCCAGATGTGGTGGCACATGCCTTTCATCTTAGCACTTGGGAGGCAGGGGGATCTCTGTGACTTTTAGAGCCTGGCCTACATAGTGAGTTCCAGGTCAGAGAAAGCTACATAGAGGGACCTTGTCTCAAAAAAAAAAAAAAAAAAAAAAAAACAGTAAATGCTTTTTATCACTGATGGGGATTGCACTGAGTCTGGAGAATTCAGATTGGTAAGAAAATAATTTTTTTGTTTTGTTTTTTGAGACAGGGTTTTTCTGTGTAGCCTTGGCTGTCCTGGAACTCACTCTGTAGACCAGGCTGGCCTCGAACTCAGAAATCTGCCTGTCTCTGCCTCCCAAGTGCTGGGATTAAAGGCGTGTGCCACCACTGCCTGGCTAGAAAATAATTTTTTTAGTATTATTTTTTACTGACCCATGAACATATGAGGTCTTACCAGCTTCTAGCTCTTCATCAATTTCTTTATCAGCATTTAAACTTTTTCATTTTAGAGGTCTTTTGCTTTCTTGGTTAGGTCAATTCCAAAGGGTTTTACTTTTTGTCTCCAACCTGTGAGTAACACTTTCCTATTTTCTTTCTCAGCATGTTCATCACTGGTGTGTACAGAAAGCCTTCTGAGTTTAGTATGACTTTGTATCCTGCTACTTTTCTGGAAGTGCTTATCAGTTCTAAGAGTTTCTCATGCATTTTTAAAAATTTAAAATCATATTGTCTGATAACAGGGATTGTTTGACTCCTCCTTTCCTTCCCGTATTCCTTTCATTTCTCTCTTGTCTTACCTCTTTAGATGAAACACTATGGTGAAAAAGAGCAGAGAAAGTGACATGGGTTTTAGTTGGCAGAATGCTTTCCTGGTCTGCATGAAGCCCTCAGTTTAATGCTCAGCATCATATAAGCTGGCAGTGGTGGCCCACACCTCTAATCCTAGCTCTTGGGAGGTGGAGACAGGAAGAACAGGAGTTCCAGGTTAGCCTCTACTACATAGCAAGTTTCAGACCATCCTGGGCCATGAACCCTGATTTCAAAAAAAGAGTGAAGAATGTGGACCCTTCGTTTCATTCTTGATTTTAGTGGATATGCTTTTAAGTTTTCTCCTTTAATATAATGTTGGCTATACTTTTTCATATATAGCCTTCATGTTGAGGCGTGCTTTTTCTTTTTTATTTCAAAATTGTGTGTGTGTGTGTGTGTGTGTGTGTGTGGTGTGCCTATGTTTATAGTTGTTTCTCTGCACCACATGTGTGCCTGGTGCCTGTGGAGGTCAGAAGAGGCATAGGGTATAGGAATCCCTGGGACTGGAGTGGTAGGTGTTTGTGAGATGCCATGTGGATGCTGGAAATTGAAACTGGGTCTCTCTCTCTCTCTCTCTCTCTCTCTCTCTCTCTCTCTCTCTCTCTCTCTCATCTCTATATTTAACCCTAGCTGTCCTGGAACTCTCCATGTAGACCAGGCTGTCCTAAAACTCAGAGATTTGTCTGCTTCAGTCTCTGACTTCCAAGTGCTGGAATTAAAAGTGTGTGCTACCATGCCCAGTTTACCTGGCTAGTTTTGCTTTTTAACTTTGTAGCCAGTAACTACAAAGTTACTGAAAGAGTTCAGTTACTGAACTCTTTGATTAATTGTGGCATTCTTTCTCTTTTGATGTCGTTGTTTGGTTGGTTATCTTTTTCTTTTTAAGAAAGTCTCATATAGCCTGGGCTAGCCTCAAACTTGTGATGGATATCTTATTAGGCATGGATTTCAGTCCACAGGGCCCTAACTGAGGTGACAGGTTATTGTACCCCAGAACAAAGAATAGGAACAGGTGCATGTGGACAGTAATAGAAATAGAGACAGTTTAAGAAGAAAGAGAAAAGCACTCTTGAGAATGGAAGTGGGTTAGTGCAGGCCAAGTGCATCATGGCTCTTTCTGGTCATTTACATAACCACTCCACCCCCTCCTACATTTGTTTATGAAGGCCTGTTTTGCCCTGCTGCCACTGTCTCTTAAGTGTTTCCCTTACATGTAGACCAGGTAGGGAGGAGTTTCTTTTTGCTAGCTGGCTTCAGTTGTTACTCTTAATGTCTCCTTCTCTCACCATTGGTCAATCCTCCTAACACAGCTGAAGAAGACCATAACTTCTAACATTTTTGCCTCTGCTTCTCTAGTACTGAGATCCCAAGCATTTGGCCTACACTTGGTTTATCTGGTGCTGAGATTGAATCTAGGGCTTTGTACATGTTAGGCAAACTCTATACTATGCTGGGATTACAAATATGTAGCCAAGGTCTGCTTTGTAGTTTTTGGTATGTGCATGTGTGCTGGTGATGGAACTCAGGCCTTGAGTGTGGTGGGCAAGTTCTGTATCTCTCCATCCTCTAGAATTTATTTTTATAACTATGTTGGGGTACTTTACAGAAACAATCATTCACAAATAGGGGCAGATGGTTTTTGTTTTTTGTTTTGAGACAGAGTCATACTCTGTAGCCCAGGTTGTCCTTGAACTTCAGGCTCCAGAGTACTGAGCTTAGTCTCCTCTTCTTGTCCCGGTCACTGTCTCCATTCCAGACCCTGTCCTGGTCCCCCTCCTGTCTGAACTTCATGCATGCTAAGCAACAGCTCTATCATTGAGGCAATGCCCCCACCACGAGTCTTACTTTGTCTTATTTTAGTAGTCAGCTGCCCAGTTTAGATATAGCATGTAGGTTTTGACCTAGTTTTCATGCTGTGTGCCAGTTTAAATTTCAGAGCCCTGGTGGTGTTATTTTTATCTGCTTGGTCTATCTGGAGATTTCTGGGCTCCCACTTGATGCCTATGTGAGTGGGAATGATTTCTATAGGTCAGGTCTCTGGGTGTTTCATGGTGAAAGAATGTGATACAATTTCCCCTCCCAGGGCCTTCACCTTGCCCAGATGTCACAGAAAAGGGAGTCCCAGGACCCATGAGATGATTCAACAGGAAAGATGCTTGCTTTAGAAACCTAAGTTCAATCCTCAGATTGAAGGTGGACAAAGAAAATGGACTCCATAAAATTGTCCTTTGAACATGTGCATATATATATATATATATATACACACATACACAGATGATGATGATGATGATGATGATGATGATGATGATGATGGTGATGATGATGATGCTTTTGTTTTGTTTCATTTGAGACAGCCTTGGCTGTCTTGAAACTCTGAATGTAGACCACTCTCGCCTCAAGCACACAGAGATCCTTCTGCCTCTGCCTGCTAAGTGCTGGGAATAGGGCATGTACCACTAAGCATGGTTTTAAAAAAATTGACACAGGCTTTTACTAAATTACTCAGGCTAGCCTTGAACTCATCTTGTAGCCTAAGGGTCAGGTAGAAGGTAGTTATGAGCTGTAGAACAAGACAAGTCCACGCTCTGTTTTTATTTGTACAACCTGACAAACTATTGTAAAACCCTGACCAAGAATTTTACTATGAAGTTTCAATATTAAAATAACAAAATGAGGTTGGAGAGATGACTCACCGGTTAAGATTACAGACTGCACTTCCAGAGATCCTGAGTTCAAATCCCAGAAACCACATGGTGGTTCACAACCATCTGTAAAGGAATGTGATTCCCTCTTCTGGAGTGTCTGAAGAGAACAATGATGTACTCATATACATAAAATAAATAAATATTTTTTTAAGAAAAAAAAGAAATATTTAAAAAAAATTTCTGGCTGGGTAGTGGAGCACACCTTTAATCCCAGCACTCGGGAGGCAGAAGCTGGAAGATCTCTGAGTTCGAGGCCAGCCTGGTCTACAGAGTGAGTTCCAGGACAGTCAGCACTACACAGAGAAACCCTGTCTTGAAAAAACACAGCAAAACAAAATGTCTTAACCCACAGACAGCCATGAACTCAATCATGAGACCTTGAGTGATCTCATAAAGGAATTAGATATGAGGTCACCAAGAAAACTGAAGCTGCAACATTTTGAAAGCTGTATCTCCCGAAGGTCAGAATGCTCCCTTTGTAGTGTACTGTTCTTGAGGCTGCAGATAGCTTGTTCCTGCTGTAACTTTTAGGGAACAAATGAAGGTATTTGAAGCATTATTTGTGTCTCTTCCCTTGGTTTGTCAGACTGTTGAAGCAACAGATCCCAAAGAACTAAGTTTATCCCAAGATTCTCATGCTGGAGGAAGGAAACGGCTCAAACCCTAGAGCTAGCCAGGGGAGGTTCTTGTTTACCAAGAAGAGACTTCTTACAGTTCTGACTACATGCACGTTTCCTGGTCTTATGTCATGTCTCCTATAAAACTGTAAGACTGATCTAGAACAGGTAGCAAAAAACTAAGAGTGTTTTTCTCCCATGTTTGGCCAAAGTGTACATAAATCCATTTTCTTTTCAGTTTGCTTCCTAATTTCTCATCTCCCCCAAATGTAATAAGCTAATATTAGCTTACAAAATAACATTTACGGCATTTTCATACGTAGTTTTAGTTGATTCTCCCCTTCCCCTCATGTCTCCCTATATTCTTCCATCTCCAGTGTTTAAGAAGCGATGCTTTTATGTATCTAAGTGCCCATCTTCCAATAATATCTCTCTATCAAAAAGGATGGTGCCAGGGCACTTTCCCACACACATTCACCAATTAAGAGTCAGTATTCTCAAAAGAACTTGGCTTCAGGCTCGTAAGATGAAGGCTCTTGGGTAAAGGAATTTGCTATCAATTCTGACAACCTTTGTTTCTCTGTGTAGCCCTGGCTGTCCTGGAACTCACTCTGTAGACCAGGCTGGTCTAGAATTCAGAAATCCACCTGCCTCTGCCTCCCGAGTGCTGGGATTAAAGGCATGCGCCACCACTGCCCGGCCAGCTTCTGATTCTTAATTTCTTTGAAAGACAGAGAAACTGAGGCAGTGAGTTTATGAGCCTCAGTGATGCTTGGTACATGCTGTGGATGTAGAATGCATATCCAGATTCATAAGCTTAGAACAAAGTATATGCCAGCTGTCATTAAACATTTTGAAAGGATAGATTTGATGCCCACTCAACAGGAGGGAATTTTCAGCTGATACTGTAAAATTAGTTAAAAGCTCCTTGCTAGCCAGGCATGGTGGTGCACCCGCAAGGTAAATGCAGGCCTATTTCTGTGAGTTCAAGGCCATAGCTATTTTTAGGCCAGATAAAGCTACATAGTATGACATTGTCTAAAAAAAAAAAAAAAAAATCGAAGGTCTTGGATCCTAGTGTGGAAGTTACTCTATTGTTTTGCTAAATGGACAAGTTGTGCCTGTGAAACTTGCCTTATGAGGAATCCTGTTCATGTCCGTTGTTGTGGTCAGTTTCAGTCAGCCAAGCTTCTGCTTGCAGCAGTCAGCTGTGACCACAGATATTCAGAACTGATCAAAGTACTTAGAGGAAATGACTGTTGAATGCTCATTTCTAAACGTGTCATCTATATCACATTCTCAAAAGCTCAGGGAACATTATGAAGAGACAGACAGAAAGCATGCAAGAGCAGTAAAAATGGGGCAGTGGTGTGGAACACTGACTTCCTGGCAGGACAAGGCAGTTGTGCTCTTGAACGCACAGCAGCTATGATTACTTGTGTAGGATTTCCCCCAGATTGGGACTCGTCAACACCCAGTCATTAAAGGAGGATGGATTCATAGGGCCCAGCCTACTCTGAAGATCTATAGGCAAATATAATTTTTTTCCAAGTGCTATTAGTACTGGTAGATTTCCTGTGACAACACATTACGATAAAAATATCTCTTACATTCCAAGAGACTGGAACTATTGCTGGACCTTACAGACAGAGTTAATAGTAAATAAACCTTGAGGTCACTTGAGACTTAAGATTGATCTACTACTGTATACCCAGCCTGTTTGCTTAATCTACCTTTGAGAGAACAATGTAGCTGAGTATGGTGGTGCACACTTTTGAGTCTAGTACTTAGGAGAAGCAGGTAGATCTCTGTGAATTCAAGGCCAGTCTGGTATGCATAGAGACTTCCCGGATAACCAGGGCTACGTAGAGAGACCCTGTCTCAAAAAAAAAAAAATGAGTCCAATGCAGTCTCAGTTCCATTCCCTTCCCTTTAGACTTGCCCGTTTTTGCCAAAATTATCTGTGCCCCTTTAAGCTATGTTCTGCCCTCCCCCTATATTAGACCACAAAGACCCGTGCTGAGAGGCAGACCAGACAACTTCATATTTGCTAAGGAATCCAGAATCTGATTCCTACACAGACATTGGCGAGCTGCAGCCTTTGTCGCGCAGCCTCTCATGCTTTGTTCTGGCTACCTGGCTTCAGGTATTAGGAATTAGTTATTACTTAGGAACAGCTCACCATTACCTATCATAGGCCGATGAGGCTAAATCCCAGCCTCTTCTGAAGTCAATTGGCTGTTTGTATCACCACCTCTTCACTTTGCATAGTAACATAGTAAGGGCAGCTTATTGTTTGTTTGTTTGTTTTTCTGAGACAAGGTTTCTCTGTGTAGCCCTGGCTGTCCTGGAACTCACTCTGTAGACCAGGCTGGCCTCAAACTCAGAAATCCGCCTGCCTCTGCCTCCCGAGTGCTGGATTAAAGGCGTGTGCCACCACTGCCCGGCTGGGCAGCTTCTTAATTAGTAACAGCTACTTCTCTCTGGCAGCCACTGGCTCACTTCCTCCTCTGCCACCCCCTCCTCGTCTTCCGGTTTTTCAAGTCAGGGTCTCTCTGTGTAGCCACAGCTGTCCTGGAACTCAGAGATGGGTGACTCAGCCTGCATTTCCAGTGCTGGGATTAAAGGAGTGTGCCAGCTCAAACCCCCCTTCTTATTTGTAGGTATTGGCCAGCTGACTCATCTATGTGACAATCTTTTAGGGCTCACTCTCTCTCCTTTTTCCTCACTCTCCTTGTTGTTGTTGTTGTTTGTTTTTTGATACAGGGTTTCTCTGCCCTCACTCTCCTTTTAAGAAAGGATTTTATTTTAGCTGGGCAAGGCTGGCCTCATGTAGTCCAGGCTGGTCTCAAACTCACTTTAAAACTCAAGCTAATTTTGAATTTCTTGTCATCATACCTCGGTCTGCCAAAGGCTGAGATTATAGATATGACCCATGAGGTTTAGCTAAAATGTAGCTTTAAAAATATCTCTTCGAAGCAACAGTAGGGCTGAGTGTGAGGTCCCAGATGGAGGACTTGGAGAAGGGACTGAAGGAGCTGAGGGAGTTTGCAGCCCCAGGGAGGCAGCAACAGTGACAACTGGCCTGACCCCCCCATACTCCTGGAGACTGATCCACCAACCAAAGAATACACATGGAGGGACCCATGGTGCTGGCCACATATGTGGCAGAGGAGGGTCTTGTTAGCCACCAGGGGGAGGAGAGGCCCTTGGGCCTGAGGGTGTTAGATCCCCCAGTATAGGGGAATGCCAAGGAGAGAAGACGAGAGTGGATGGGTGGGTGGGTGGGGGAATACCCCCATAGTGGCAGGGGAGAGGGAGGAAATGGGGAGGTTCCAAAGGCATCTGGGAAGGGGGAAACTCTTGAAATGTAAATAAAGTATGAAAAATAATAAAAATAAAAAATTATTATTGGTAAAACAAAAACAAAAACAAAATGTTATTGGGGCCGGAGAGATGGCTCAGAGTTTTACGACAGGCTGCTGCTGTTTCAGAGCCCAAGGTGGTTTGGCACACTCTGCTGGCCTCTGTGAGCACTACATCCACGTGATACACTGACTTGTGCAGGCAAGCCACCCATACACATAAACTAAAAATACAGGTAAAAAATGTTATTGGGGTGGCAAGGGCTGGAGAAATGGCTCAGAGAACCAGAGTTTGCTTCCTAGCACCCCTATTAAGTTGGTCACAACTGCCTGTAACTCCAGCTCCAGGAGATTTGATGCCCTTTTCTAACCCTCCGTACACACTTACATGTTACATACTAACATGAATACACACATGCGCATGCACGTGCACGCGCACGCTCACACACTTGGAGCCACTGAGAAGCCTCCAGATGTAACAGCACTTGCCACAAATTGCAATGACTTGAGTTTACAGGTCCCACTTGGTAGAAGAAGAGAATCAATTCCCATAAGCTCTCCTCTGGCCACCACACACATGCCATGGCACACACAATGTAATAAAATGTTATTTATCTTATTCTTTAATTACCCAATGAAAAGGGGAAATGAAGCAACATCACCAGTGTGCCTGTCTTTATTTTCATTTTAGAATTCAATTTTCAGTACAAGCATTTGGGAAGTGCAAGCCAGAGAATCAGGAGTTCAAGGCCAGCCTTGGAGGCATAAAAAATTAAAGGATAGCATTGGGCATGCTAAGCAAGATCTCTCCCATTGACACACACCTTTTGGAGAGACCCACATGCAAAGCATCTTTGCTAATAGCTAGAGAGGAGCTGAGATCCCCTAGAGCTATGGGCATGAAATAGCTTAATGATCCAGTGAGTTCATTTGGACTTGTTTACAGAACATAGTTTAATCCCCAAACAATTGTATCATCATAAGACCTTACCTCATCACAGATGCTGCATTATGGAGATTCCCTTTCAGTTAACTTTTCATTTCCTATGTACTTCAGCACCTTTCGAGATTAACTGCAGCTGAGGGGTTAGGAAGAAGAGTAATAGCTTGAATCCCATGGGGGGTCTTATAAACCTCCCCTCTTCCAGCTACTAGAGCAGCAGTTATCAGTCTGTGGGTCATGACCTATTTGGGGCTCCAATGACCCTTATGGGTCATCTAAGACCATCAGAAAACACAGATATTTACATTATGATCCATAACAGTACCAAGATCACAGCTATGAAGTAACAAGGAAAATAACTTCATGGCTGGGGGTCACCACAACATGAAGACTGCAGCATTAGGAAGGTTGAGAACCACTGCTCTAGAAAATATCAGTAGCTCCATTACCTTATGTAGGGTTAATGGGGGTCCTGAAAGGTCAGCTTGGGAACTTTGAGATATTCCACCAGGGTCCCCTCCCCCCTCTGAGCACACAGAAGAAACAGGTTAGAGAGCACATAGGCTTGGAGGGAGGGGCTGATTAAGCCCCTGCTACCTCA
>JADRCH010007351.1:767641-935423 GCA_019843965.1 Rhynchomys soricoides
CTCTGTGTGTCCATTCAGAGGGTCTTCAGTAAGTTAAGACTCCCCAGCGTCTTACAGACCCACATCTGCTCTGACACAAGGCTCAGATGCTTGGGGAGGCGGGACAAGGGAAGTTTTGACTTCGCTTATTCCATGCTGTCACTAGACTGGTATCAGGCTATGGGGAAGCCTCAGAACACTGCTCTGGGGGTGGGGGAGCACAGTCTGAGGTCCTTGGGATGCTGGAGCTTTCTCGGGGGTCCCCGGGCCTGCAAGGAGGCCAGGGCCATCTGGTTCTCAGGCTCTTGGATACCCAGGTGCCACTGGATGCTGAGGAAGAGCAGAGAATGGAATGGGGGCCCAAGGGCTGGATCTAGCCCGGGGCCAAAGGGAAAAGTGGGGAGAGTTCCAGCTGGATCCCATGGGGATAGTCCTTGGCTTGTCAGTGGCTGGCTTAGCTTGGTTTTGGTGGCCATGGCTGGGAGTGTAGAGAGGCTTTCTACAGGAGGTTAGACAGTGAAGGGCCTTCTCCATGGCTCCCCATGGCAGATCCTGATGAAAAGAGGCAGTTCATGGTTTTAAGGCATTTATTGTCATGGCAGAAATTCGATGAGTAAAACCATACCCTACTTCTCAGGGTGGGCCTGAGGTTAAATACTTTTTGCAGGGAGGAGTGTCTGGGAAAGAAAGCTTAATTGGCTAAGTCCTTTAGGCCTTTAGGTACCTAATTAAAATGGAGATCTGTCTTGAGTCTATGTGACCTGTGGTCACATCCTCTACATGTGGAGGGGCTTGGAGCATTGCCCTTACGTGACTGATGGCCACAAATCTATCGAGGACTGTGTGTGTAAGGGTATAGCTATGTGAAAGAAGCCGGGTGCCCAGGAGTGGGGCAAAATGCACCTTCAGGGTCAGGGTTTCATCTCTTCAGGGTCACCAGGATTTCTAGCCTTTGTTCAACCTGGAACCAGGCTGCCTTTCACAGTCCTACAACCATAGTGTAGACCTGTCCACTACTATAATTGTTTTACTGATTAATGAATGACCATGACTATCTTGCTCAGATAGTCTATATTTCAAGATGGCAGTGGAGTAGACAAATGTATTAGTTTTCTTTTTTCTGTTGCTGTGACTGTAAGATCCCCGACCCTCAGTCAGTGGTACTTACTTCAAGACATCCTGAGTGAGACACCAAGACACAGATGGACACAAAAACAAGAGATTTGTTTTCCGGTGCATCGGGGTCAACCTTCAATTAGTCCCTCAAGGCAAGTGACTAGAAGACGACCCCGAATGGGTATTACAAGCCGTTTTTATACTTTTAGGGGCACAGGTTACATCAGCAAGGTTACAGTTCAAACTTATTGGCTAAGCATATTGACCTTTAAGTCTATTGGCTAGCAAGCATGACACACATTTGGACTGGGACTTTCCAGAGGGTCAGGTGACTTATCTGTACATTCTGAGGATTTTTACTCAAAAAATGTTCTTTTGGGTGGAGAATGGAACTTGGCAGGGCTACACAGAGAAACCCTGTCTTGAAAAACCGGAGGGGGGGAGGGGAAGAAAATGGAACTTGGCCTAGCCTTGACCCCAGGTGGGAGGGGGAAGCTTTAAGGAGGGTGTGGGACTAGAAAAAGCCCCTAGGGTCCCTCAAGACTTGTATGTGGGTAACTGCCATCCTGTTTGGCAAGTTAAGACGTGTATGTTAGCCGGGCAGTGGTGGTGCACTCCTTTAATCCCAGCACTCGGGAGGCAGAGGCAGGCGGATTTCTGAATTTGAGACCAGCCTGGTCTACAGAGTGAGTTCCAGGACAGCCAGTGCTACACAGAGAAACCCTGTCTCGAAAAAACTTAAAAAGAAAAAAGACATGTATGTTTGAAAAGTCCCATCCTGATAGATAAGTTAAAACAAGAATATTAGACAAGGCAAAACCCCTGCCACAGTTGAGCCAATTGGAACAGGATACGTGTACAACAAAGACATGCTTTTAAGGAATCCCCTATCCCTAAATCCTGATTGTGGAATAACTTGGCTCAGATGTTTGTGGATTTGGGGTTTAAAAACCTTGTAGGATCTTAATTCAGGGTTATGGTTCAGTTCCCAAATCTGGACCATGGCCCAGGTCCACCAGTCCTGGGGTGTATGTTCAATAAACTATCCCCGTCTCACTGAGATTAGTGTTTGTGTGGTTTGTGAGGCAATTCCTGGACCCTAACACTTCCACTGCTTCCAAACACCCCTAAATCAGGACCCCCTACCAAGCTGTGGCTGGTACTCAGCAACAAACATTTAAAAAAAAAAAAGATGAACAAAGAAGAAAAGATATCTTTGTGTTAAATTTCCTTTGCATGGTGAGGATTACAGGAGATCCAAGGTCCAATACCAACAAACAACAGTATATCTAAGGAACAACAGTAACATCTAGGGAAGCTTAGTCTGTATATAATAAAAAATATTTTTAAGTCTTAAAATAATAATCACTACTATCTTATGTTTTTAGGTTGTCACTTTGCTGTCAGACAACATACTTAACCATCACTTGGCAATTTTAGCCTGGAAACGTGCAGCTGCAAATTGTTTATTTAAAAGTGATCACCAAAGAAAATCCAGATGCAGAGTAAGGCTCAAAAATGTCTGACTGGCTAAGAGATTTAACTCATGAACTTAATCTGGACATCATTTCTTAGACAAATTACACTATAATATAGATCACAATGTGGGGAACTTTTGTCACATAGACTCTTTCTCATTTACTTAGCTAGTTGACTGTCTCAATTGAGATAGATCCATTTACATAACTGGCTATGCTCCAGCCATTTTTGGGAGCAGCTTTAGATTTGCAATGCAGTTTGCAGATGCTCTGTACCACATGGTCCTCTAGCCAGTTGTGCCTTTATTTATTTATTTAGTTAGGTTTTTTTTAGAGTTTCTCTGTGTAATGGCCTTGTTCCTTTTAATTCATCACATCCTGCACATAAATATGGTAGTCCTGGCAATTCTCTACTTTCTTATATATTCTATGTAGCCCTTCCTAGTTACTCACCTCCAAGGCGTTGGCAATGTTACTCCTCTGAACGTCAAGAAGTGCACTTCTGGATCAGTGTCTGCTGTGCTTTCTTCCAGTTAAGCACATCATGGACTTGTTTGATGGTTGCCTGCTTTATTTCTTCTAGTTGAGCCATGTTTTTGCCTACTAAGTTTATTAATAGATTTTTCCAACAGAGGCACTATATTTTTAAATAAAGCACATAGGGAGGGTCCTGTTACACAATTTTTAGATTAAAGGAACTGAAATAATTCCAGAGAGATAGACCAGATGTATACTTTTCCTCCATATTCAGGAAGAACTGGTAGAGGGACAACATGATTGTCCTGCGTGTTGAACCCTTGTTACCGGTTATACCATGGTCCTTGGACCACTGCATTATTCAGATATGGGGTGCTGAGACTGCAGTAGTAAGTACCATCCAAGATAGCATGTTCACTGAAGGTCCAGGCATTTAAATTTTACATAGACTGGAGAAATAGGTCCATGCCCGTTGGCTCTTAACTACCTATTACTACAGATTCATGGAAATCCAGCACCTCTGGCCCCTGCAGGTACCCTCCCACACCAGTACACACACACACACACACACACACACCACCACCACCACCACCAATAATAATACACACACACACACACTCTCACACACACTTTCTATCACACACACACTCATTCACACATACACTCTCACATACAATTTTAAAATTATATAAACAAATTTAATTGCTCTATAACACCTTTATAAAGCTTGATAGAGACAGAACTTTAAATAAATATTGACTCTCTCACAAGACCCGTGTTTTTTAATTAGAAGCCTGACACACTTAGTAGAAACTAAGCAATTATCTTGATGAAGCATAAAAATCTTTTAAAAGGCACATTAATTAAATAAAACTGAAAGTGTGGAACTAAGTCATTGTTCTTATCTTTGAGTTCTAGGACTCACAGAGCTTAGAGGATCATTATGAGAGTGATGCTATAAACCCTGGACAAGACTCATCATGTCCTGGGAGCCAGTTTGTTTTCATAGGCAATAGGGACTATTTTAGACCACTCATGGGATCGTTTGAGACAATAGCTAACCAAATAACATCTTGACTAAGAATTTATTTATAAGTTCTGTTTTAAAACTTTGCTTATGCTATGAACTAAAAATATGTGGACTAACTTAATTTTTACTTATAAACCAGTTTGATGCCATGTAAACAATATATATAAACATAAGCACGGGTAACAATATATACATATATCCACACATAAAGACAGATTTAAGGGCTGTGAACTAGCTCATCAGGTAAAGGTATTTGCTTCAAAAACTTAATGACCTGAGTTCAGGCCCTGGAAACCACATGAAGGTAGAAAGAGAGAATCGGTTCCATAAAGTCATTGTCTGACCTCCACATCCACACTGTAGTACATGCAACCCAAACACACACAATATTTATCTACACACACCTAACACACACATGGCAGCTCACAACTCTCTGTAACTCCAGCTCCACAAGATCTGATGTTTTCTTCTGGCTTCCGTGGGCACTAGGCACACACATGATGCACAGACATACATGTAGCCAAAAAACTCATACACGTAATAAGGTAATAAAAATAAATCTTTTTCTCATTTTTCTTTCTGAGACAGGATTTCTATGTGTAGCCCTGGCTGTCCTGGAACTCACCCTGTAGACCAAGCTGGCTTTGAAAACCCATATGCTAGGAAAAAAGGTATGCACCATCACTGCACAGCTTAAAGTAGTTTTTTTCATTATTTTTATGCATATGGGTATTTTGCCTGCATGTACACAGTGTTTGCAGAGACTGGATGAAGGTATCGGATTTCATGGAACTACAATTATAGTCGCCTGTGAGCTGCCATGTGGGAGCTGGGATTCAAACCTGGGTTCTTTGGAAGAGCAGCCAATGTTTTTAACTGCTGAGCCATCTCTCTGTTCCCTCCCCCAACCTTTTTTTTTTTGTTATTTTTGAGATTGGGTTTTAGTAAGTTGTTCAAGCTGGTCTTGAATTTACTCTGTATCCTAGGCTGATCTGGAAATTACATTTTTCTTCCATCTGTTTCCGGAGTAGCTAGAATTATTGGCTTGTGCAATCAGACTCAGCCTGTTTTATCTAGGAAAAGAAAATGGCAACAAAAAATTAAGGACATTCCCTTGGATGAGTGACATGCCCATATGTAGAATAATTACCAGTATTGTAGTAAATTCACCTTATAATAATAAAAATCACACCCAGGTAAGGTTTAACATTATAATGAGACACGTCTCACAATAAGAGAGTGAGTGCAAGCTCACTAGATCCTTTCTACTTGGGAAAAACTGTAAAAATCTTTGTTTCTTTTTCTCTCATTTGAGATAGCTTTTGAGACATTTCCTTTGACATACTTTCTCCCTTGAACTGGATCATAAGACTAAAAAAGCCTTGTTCCTGTGAACTGCGCCTTTGTCTGATGCTTCTGATAAGAGACCTTAAGAACCCTGAGACAGGGTTTGAACTCAAAACCCAAACATCTGCTAAAATTGGCCTGTGGATATCGAATCAAAAAATTTCACAGCATGATGGCCAGTATCTACTAGGGAGCACGGAGGAAAGATCACGGGAGGATCACAAGATCAAGGCATGATTGGGTAACTGTCTTAAAAACCAAAAGAAGAAATTTAAGAAAGGAAGGAAGGAAGGAAGGGAAAGAAAGAAAGAAAAGTGGGGGATAAAGCAGTGTGCTTCGCTGCTTATTTTCATATTAGTAGGCTTTATAACATTTTTTTTTCTAATCATCAGTGTGCTGCGAAACTCAAGTTATTTATACCAGAGGCTGTTAGCATTTTATCACCTTTTGGTTTTTATCTTTTATGGTGGTTGTGGAGATGGCGGGAAATTCTAGTCTTTTTTCCTAGCAGTTCTGGCCCAATTAGAAGGTATTTTATCATCTGGACCCCTGCCTCCCTCTTCAATGGTATCGTCCACATGGACCCATACTGTCTTAACCTGACTTTACCAACTCATCCCAGTGAGAGGAGAGGGTCGTACCACTTTGACTCTTACTTGCACCTTGCTCCATTTCTCTTTTTTTTAGATTAGAATAACACCCCAGTGCCCATAGTTAAGGGGATTCCTTTTGCTTCGCTAAACTCCGCACATGCACAGACCCACAGAGTGCAGCGCCTAAGACCAGCTTCTTCTGGCAGCTTGCTTCCAGGAGGGATGCTTCTACCCCCCTCTCGCCCCCTCTCGCACCGCCTTCAGTGACCAGCGAGCTGTACGGAATAGGTGTCTAGATGGCGGCCCTCACAGAGAACTGTCTTGGCACGGCCATGCTGGTCTCCTGACAACGTCACCCACATCCAAAGTCTCTGCAGATCCCTAACAGCACCTTGTTCAGTGTGAGTAGACTGCAACCACTCAGCCCTTATGATTGTGTGCAAAATCAAAGGCTCGAGAAAGTGCAATATCTGGCAAGGGCAGGAAACTGAAAAACACCCCCACCCTGAAGCCGTTTAAGTCTCTTGGCACGCAGCGCTAAAGCGAGTGCTAGAGGTTATCTGGTGTGACAGTTGCTCAGCTGATTTTGTCTTTGTTGCGTTTGGAGTGGGGCGGGGGATGAGAAACTGCCAGTTTGGGGTGACACTGGTGGTGAATGAAAGCGAACGGGAGTCTGCACGTCAGGAATAAAGACCTCTGGGATGTTCGGGTTAGCTTCCAACACTTTGTCTTGTTGATAGTGTTAAGATTTTTCCTCATCAGTCTTTACAGAAGCATGCTAATGTGATGACTTGGTCCAAATAACAATGTTTTGCTTTTGGTTTTCTCGCTTCTCTTTGACCTGCTTTTGTTTTCTTCTGTTCCTCCCTCCCTCCCTCCCTCCCTCCCTCCCTCCCTGTCTCCCTCCTTCCCTGTCTCCCTCCCTCCCTTCCTTCTTGAGACTGGTTCACAGTGCCACTACATCTGGAAGCCTCTACTTTCTATTTCTCTAAGTTTTGACTCTTAGCTGTACTATTTTATCTTTTGCTAACTTATAAATTGTTAATTCACTAATGTTCAACCTTTATACTTTAAAAAAACTTTCTCCTTTAATCTTTCTAGCCTACAATCTCAGCACTTGGGAGGCTGGGGCAGGAGGATTGCTGCAATTTTAAGACCAACCTAGGCTACACAGCAAGACCTTGTCTCAGGAAACAACAACAACAAAAAAATCTTTAGCAATATTTTGTATGCATCATCTTATTATTATTGAGTTTTATGGGCAGTCTTATTGACTGATTCTTTTTAAAATTTGTCTTATTTCTGTAGAGGGGGGAGCTCCTGGCAAAGGGCAGATGTGGATGGCACAGGACAACTTTGTTGAGTTGGTTCTCTCTGCCTTTACATGGGTTTTGAAATTGAACTTGGGTCTTCAGACTTTCGTCATCCCTCGTCTACCCTGACTGACTAATGTACTTTTGGGAGAGTTGACTATCATCATCATCATCATCTTATTACTATTGGCATGAAGCTTTGCTAGTCTATTGCTTCAGGTGGTCCTCCTGGGTCTCAACCTCCCATGTAGGTAAGACTCCAGACATGTGCCTTGCTAAGGGTTGACATTTTTTACAAATCAATTTATGCTGTGTCTATGGGACTGCTATATTACATGTGTCAATTTTGGTGTTTTAAGATTTTGTTTGTTTTAAATTTAATTTAATAGAGTCCTTCCATGTACCCCAGGCTGTTTTGTAGTACAGAGATTACAGATGTACAAATATATACCACTATGGTTGTCCTTTCTAAGCTCTTTTTAGTTACATTTTGTTTACTTGGGGGGGGGTTAGGAAGTCAATTCTTTCCTTCTACCATGTGGGCTTCAGGGATTGAATTCAGGTTCTCAGGATTGGTAGTAAGTGCTGAGTCATCTCCTCAACCTATATTTTATCTTTTAAAGTTAATGAATTAATGTGTGTGATTAGCTGATTAATTTGTTAATTAACCCATTAATTAATTACAAGGCCTCGTGTACTTATAATAAACTAGTACCACTGAGCTACATACCAAGCCCACTTAAACATTTTTATTTATTTATTTTTATGTGTATGAATCTTTTGTCTGTGCGCCATGTGCATCTTTGGTGCCTTAAGAGTCCAGAAGACAGCTTCAGATCCCTAGGGACGACTTACAGGCAGTTGGGAACTGCCACATGGGTGCTCCCTGTGGAAGAGCAGCCAGTGCTTCTAACTCTGAGCCATCTCTCCAGCCCCAAGCCTGTTTTTGTTGTAAAAGAACAGACTTCTTTAATTGCATAGATCCAGCTCCTTTAGGAATTTTATTCTTTTTTAAGGTTTAAAAGTGAATTTTAAAATTTCTGTATATTTGTCTGTCTGTGTACATGTATGCCATGTATGTACAGGTGTCCTCAGAGGCCAGCTGGAACTGATTTCAGGTCCTCTAGAAGAGCAGAAAGTGTGCTCTTAACAGCTATCATTTTTAAAGGTTTATATGAGTACATTGTTGCTGTCTTTAGACACACCAGAAGAGGGCATTAGGTTCCATTACAGATGGTTGTGAGCCACCATGTGGTTGCTGGGAATTGAACTCAGGTCCTCTGGAAGAGCAGTCAGTGCTCTTAACCGCTGAGCCATCTCTCCAGCCCCCATTAACAGCTATCTTAAGAGCAAGTGCTCTTAACCACTGAGCCATCTTTCCAGCACTGCAAATTTATTGCTATTTTATTATTTATAATACATTTTATAATATTTAAACATTATTATATATGTATTGCTATTTTATGAGTAGATTTTGAAAATCATTTATATATTCCCATTACTATTATAGAGGAAAAAGGATTTTCTAATGTTATCTTGTAATCCAGTTCATTATCTATCTAAATTAGGAATCCCAATTTAGATCCTGCTTGGTAATCCTAGCACTAAGAAGGCAAATGCAGAAAGATCACCACAAGTTCTAGGTCAGATTGGTTTACATAAGTGGGTTCTAGGTTAGCCAGGGCTATGTATTAAAGACCCTGTCTCAAAAACAGAAAAAGAAAGAAGGGAAGAAAGAAAGAAAGAAAGAAAAAAAGAAAGAAAGAAAGAAGAAAAGAAAGAGATGGTTCAGCTGTTAAAAGCACTTGCTGTTCTTGCAGAGGACCTGGGTTTGGGTCCCAGCATCCACATCACAGCTCACAGATTCCGGAGTTCTGATACCCTCTCCTAGCCTCTGTGGGTACTGCACACATATGGTGCAAGTGCATACATGTAGGTAAATACTCATAATATGAAAATAATTTTAATAAATCATATCATTGGCAAGGAAAGCTGCAATTATCATTTCTTCTCAATATTTACTCTGGTCATATCATATAGAACTTACATAACAATGTTAAGTTCTAGTGGACATCTCTTTTTTAAAATTTGCTCTTTTTGAGACATGGTCTCATTATACAGCCCTGGCTGGCTTACAATTTACTACATGAATGAGACTGGTCTCAAACTCATGGGAATCTAGCCTCCACCTCCTGGGAGCTAGGATTAAAGACATATGTCACCATATCTGCCCTGGACATTGTTGATTCATTAACTAACTTGTTAATGAACTATAGTGCTGTGGCTAAAACCCAGGTCCCCGTGTAGAATAGGATAGTGCTGTACCATTGAACTACATCTCAGCTCATTAAAAACAAACAATAAACAGAAAAGCATTTTTAAATTGTACATGTCCAGCTCCTTTAGAAGGTTTTTTAAGTGTGTGTGTGCTTGCATGTACCTGTGTGTGTTGTTAGGGATTGAATCCAGGGCCTCATGCTGACTGACCTATACCCTCAGCCTTTTACTAATTTGACTAACAGCAGATTCATCGTTGTGCTTTTTGGGCAATGTTTCATAAGTGATTATTTTTTTTCTTCATGTGAGTTGCTTAGCTTTTAGTGTGAACTTTTGTTTCCTTCCTTCCTTTCTCTTTCTTCCTCTTCCTCCTCCTTCTCCTCCTCCTTCTTTGAGATAGGGTTTCTCTGTGTAGCCTTGGTTGTCTTAGAACTCTCTCTGTAGACCAAGCTGGCCTTGAGCTCACAGAGATTTGCTTGCCTCTGCTGCCCTGGTACTGAGATTACCATGCCTGATTTAGTTTGAACTTTTATTAGTAATGGTTGCTTAATTGTATAAGATGCTTTATTTGGTCTAAGTCAATAGTAGCAGGTTCCCCCTTGATTTGTTGATATAATAACAATAACATTAATAGTCAACCATCTTTTTTTGGAAAGAGGCTGTAATGGCTATTCTTTTCCCTTTTTTTGTTTTTTTGTTTGTTTGTTTTGTTTGTTGTTGTTGTTGTTGTTTTGTTTTTTGTTTTGTTTTGTTTTCCGAGACAGGGTTTCTCTGTGTAGCCCTGGCCCTGGCTGTCCTGGAACTCACTCTGTAGACCAGGCTGGCCTCGAACTCAAAAATCCAATTTTCTCTGCCTCCCGAGTGCTGGGATTAAAGCCGTGCACCACCACTGCCAGGCCGTGATGACTATTCTTATTTGTCAACTTGACTACATCCGGAATTAATAAAAACCCAAGCAGCTGAGGACACCGTGTGGGATTTTTCTTTTTTGGATTATATGTGAGGCAGGAGACCCACTCTAAATTCAGATAATTTGAGGTCAGAAGACCCACTGTAAATCTGGGCCACACCTCTTGGTGTAAGGTCAGTGTGTGAAATGACATGGTGTGGTGTTTCTATTTGCCTGTTTACTTCCCAGTTGAGGCCTGGCCTTGCTGGAGTAGGTGTGGCCTCAGTGGAGGTATGTCACTAGGGATGGGCTTTTGAGGTTTCCACACTAGGCCCGGCTATGCAGGCAACTTTCAGATCAGATGTGAGCTCTCAGCTACTGCTCAAGTTTGATGCCAGCCTGCTACCGTGCTCCCCACCATAGACTAGTCCTCTGAAACTGTAAGCAGGTCCCAGTTAAAAGCTTTATTCTATGTTGCTATAAGCATAGACTTTTGAAAACCTCCATTAGTAAGGGTTCAACCTCCCCTCTAGCCCATCGCCCAGCAGAGGTAGTACAAAGGAAAGCTTATTAGGATGAGGGGGAAGTGGGCCTGTTAGAAATTGTTCTTTGGGGCGATTCCAATCCTTGTTGTTCTCAGTCCAGTCTGCTAGCAAACACCACACAAATCAGAAGCTGCAGTCCAGTCCACTTGGCAGCCATCACACATGAATCAGCAAGGGCAGTTCAATCCAGAAGAAACTGCAAAGTTCAAGGGTCACCATTGAGCCCAAGTCTGAGGAAGTGGCAGGAAGCGTCAGGAACCTCACGAGAAGTTCTTTGGTGAGTTTCTCTTTATGAAGTCATCACAAGCGGAGCTCAGCAACACAATGTAAGTCAAACCAATATATGTGTGTCATCAGTGAAGACTAGCACGGAGGAGCAAAACTAACCAATGCTTGGTCTCCCAGTGTCTGTGGGGTCATATTTCTACTCTTTCTAAACATCATGCATCCTTTCACATGTTTGCTTTAGTAATGCATCCTTTTGCCTGTGTCTGCTTCAGCAGAACCTTCCTTCATGTATCTGGTTTAGCAAAACATTCTTTCACCTGTCTGCCCCAGCAAAACATCATTATAACTTAACTGAGTCTCCAAAGAAACCAGAAATTTCAACTTTAAGTTACCTTGGTCATGATGTCTCCTCACAGTAATAGATGAGTAATACTATTATTTTAGGGGTTCTTACTGTCTCTGTGGAGCCATTGAACCTCACACCTTACTAGAGTCTGCAGAATCTTCTCCATTCTTCAGCTTTGGAAGAAGGGGCTGAGGCCCTGGGTGAACATGTCTTCGAATGAGAAATCACCCCAGAGATTTCCTGCCTTGATTTCAGAAGAATCTGGTAGATCAATTGAGGTAAGAATCCCCTCCCATTTATTTGATTGTTTTTTTTTTTACCCTTTTTTGCAGTGGTGGGGGCAGAACCCAGGGCCCCAGGCAGGTTCTGGAAGTGCTTTATAACCACACTGCTTTCTTGGGCTTGTTACTTCTTTAGATGTTTTTCTTTTTCTCTTTGTTTCTTTTTTCTTAAATAGAGCTAAGCATAGGTTTATTAAGGAGAAGTGAGAAAGGGCTCCCAAGAGTGGGAAGAGCTACAGTGGAGAAATATTGTTTGGGGGTTTTTGTGACAGGGTCTTATGTAGCTTTAGCTGGCCTTGAACTCATGATAGTCCTCTTGCCTTAGTCTCCAATGTTCTAGGACCACCAGTGTGTGTGCCACCATATCTGGGTTTGTGTTTCTTTTGAAGTAATTATAGATTCAACTGAGTATGGTTTACTCAGTTTCCCCCAGTGGTGATCCCGTGAAATCTTTGTAGATCGATTCTTGGATTCTTACATAGAGAACACTTCTATGGCCACAAGAATCTCTTCCTTATTTCCTTGTTGGGGGTGGGAATCTGGGGCTTGTGCAGACTATGCAAATACTCTATTACTGAGCTGCGCCAGTGCTTCTTTTTTACCTTTAAAAGCCAAGACTACTTTCTTTCTGTCTCCACTTCCCTCTCTTAAGCCATGCCAACCATTAGTCTATCCCTCCTCCTCCTCTTCTTCCTCCCTTTCCTTCTTTTTTTTTTTTTTTTTTTTACTTTTGAGGCTGGACCTTGTTATCCAACCCAAGCTGGCCTGGAACTTACTACATATATCCACGTTGGCCTCAAAGCCACACTCCTTATGCCTCTGCCTCTTGAGTGTCCCACGATTACAGATGCATGCTACCATACTTGGTGGCTTATTTTCCTTAAATTTTTTATTCTCTCTCTCTCTCTCTCTCTCTCTCTCTCTCTCTCTCTCTCTCTCTCCATGGTGTATATGTGGAAATTAAGAGGTAAACCTGTAGAAGCTAGTTCCCTTCTTCTATGTGGGTTCCAGGGATTGAACTCAGTTTATTGGGTTTGATGGCACAGTCTCTAAGCAATCTTGCCAACCATCTTTCTTTATACTTTTTTCTGTATTTTTTGTAGGACTATGGTTTAAACTTGGAGCCTTACATATCATAGGACTATTTTATTCATATAAATTTACTTGGTACTTAGTATGTGATAATTTGATACATATATTTAAACTATAACAATCATCAGTGTTTGAATAGATAAAATTCTGTATATATACAAAGTGTAATGTTATTCAGCCATAAAGGGAAATTTTTTTTGTAAAACATACTGATGTTTTATTTAAAGAGACAGTACAGGGTACACTGCAAGGGAGCAGTAGACTATTTGAGCTAGAGTGCTGAGGAGGCATAAAAGAAATATATCCTGTCATTTGCAGCAAAATGGGTGGAACCAAAGGACATTATATTAAGCAAATAAGCCAAATGTAGAGATTCTACCTAGTCTCTCATGCGTTAGAAAGATTACTTGCAATGTACAATAGTGATTACTAGGGTCCGGGAAGATGGAGAGATGAGGGTAAAATGGGAAATTGCATAGCAGGTACCCAAACACAATTAGATGGTAAGCTTTCTTGAAAATGTTGTTCTTGCAGTATGAAACCCAGAGCCTTGCACATGCTAAGGCAGGCACTTCACCACTAAACTGCATCACAAGCCTTGACATAATACTTTTGTTGTGAGGATTTAAAACTCTGTTTCTCCCAGTGAAGCACAGTCTGATAACACCAAGTAAAATTTGAAGCTTCTTCTTGTGCAAGCCCAGTCTTCTGTCTTTTTGTCCAGCGTCTCTTGCATACATGAACTATTTCAGTATATATCTTGCAGTTCTTCATTTCTGTTTCCCCAGAAACCTGTGTAGGTCCAGGTACAGAGTTATAACTTAGTAGTGTAGTCATGTTTTCTTTCAGACAAGGTTTCCTTTGGCCCATGCTGACCTGGAACTTGCTATATAGCCAAGGATGGCCCCAATCTTCCCATCTCTTCCTCCTAAGTACTGGGTGCCACTGTCGGTCTAATAAGTAGTAAATTAACATGATGCTAGAGATTTCAAGGGCTCTCTCTAAAGTACAGTATCATGTCAGAGAAGGACATGATAACACCATGAAACAAGGTATCTGGCATGGCTCTTTCCATTCACCTCCCAATGGGCTGTATTGAGAAACTTAGTTCTTATGCGTTCTCCCTCATGTACCCTGCTCTGATCACTGCAGACTATCTTTACAGGGATCTGTGTCATTTGAAGATGTGGCTGTGGATTTCACCCGACAGGAGTGGCACAGACTGGACCCTACCCAGAGGAGTATGCACAAGGATGTGATGCTGGAGACCTACAGTCACTTGGCATCTCTGGGTGAGAATGAGTGTGTCTGGGTAACCCCTGGGAGCATGAGGTAACTGCTGTGAAATGTGCCACTACTGCAGTTTCGTGATATTTTAGCTTAAGATTTAAGGGTTACAGCTGGCTGATCAATTTAGGGCTCTAGGAAGAACGTGTGTTCTCACAACCTCGAATGTAAGGTTTAACTGGGCCCTTTCCTTGTACAGCTTATGAAAGATTGCACCTTCCTCCTCGATCAGGTGTCCTAAAACTCCAACTTCTTGGCCCATGTCTGTGCCATTTCCTATTGACAGGTCTCTGCATGGCCAAACCAGACATGATCTTCAAGTTGGAGCAGGGAGAAGAACTATGGCTATCAGAAGAGGAATCCTCAGGCCATGCTTACTCAGGTATGTGAGCAAGAACCAGATAGATTGAATACATGGAAAGCCAGACCCCAGGAATTTAGGTCAAAGGGCATCCTTATGTAACATTTTTTTTTCAGGAGTCTTTTTAGAGCCTTAGGCTCTTTCAAATAAGGACAGGAGGTCTACATGTTTCAGAAAATTAAATTATCTACCCAAATATTATACTCACATTTTAGTACTAGTATATTTTGATGTTTATAATGGTATCTGCTTCACGTAATAACCTCTGCCTCATATTAGAAATTTATTCTGTTTCTTCATTGAAGTAGATGCTTATGATATTAGACATCTATTCATATATTCCCTTAGTTATACACAAAAAATTAAAGGAGTATCAAATATATGCTGATCACATTCTAGGTATTGGAATCCAGCAGTAAATAAATATCTCTGTTCTCTTGGAGCTTGCAATCTAGTGAAGGAAGAAATCCAGAAACAAACAGATATGTAGTGGGTTGGGTGGTAAAAAACAAAGCAATTCAAGTTAAGAAATACAGCCATTGATGTGCACTTTTAGGGACTGTAGCCAGGGAAAGGGTTTTAAAAGGGGAGGGGACCAACATTTGTGTACAAATACCAGTGAAGTGAGAGACAGCGCTATATAGATTAGGTGTGCTCTGGACAGAGAACCGTGAACGATGATCCTTACCCAAGAAATCTATCCTGGGACTGGTGAAGAAGCCTGTGAATTAGCAAGGGGCCAAATTGTAGGTGTACTTTTTTTCTTTTTCCTTTTATTTTTTCTGAAACAGGTTTCACTGTACAGCCCAAGTTGGCCTAAAACTCATGAACCTCCTACTTCAGTCTCCCAATTACTGGGCTCACCAGTGTGTATTACTGTCTAGGTGCAAATTATAGAGTTATAAAGGCTGTGTTGATTGTTTTATATCATGAGAGAGGAAGCCATTTGGGGATTTTACACGAAAGAATGACACACTTTTTGTTTTTAAAGGACCTGTGCCTTTGCTGTGTGGCAACAGTTCAATTGAGAGTAATGCCCTTGTGCTGGAAAACAACATTTTTCAGCATCAGAGTATTCATATTGTGAATCGAAATGTTGGTTATAGTAGATGTGAGGAAAACATCTATGAAGAGACAGGCTTTGTTCGACATCAAAGGATTCCTACCAGAGATAAAACCTTTGAATGTCATGAATGTGGAAAAGTGTACTGCAGGAAATCTAACCTTGTTGAGCACCTGCGAACCCACACGGGAAAGAGGCCCTATGAGTGTGGTGAGTGTGCAAAGACCTTCAGTGCAAGGTCCCACTTTATTGCTCACCAGAAAACTCACACAGGAGAGAGGTCCTTTGAATGTCACGAATGTGGGAAATCTTTTGGCAGAAAGTCACAACTCATTCTACACTGCAGAACACACACTGGAGAGAGGCCCTTTGAATGTACTGAATGTGGGAAAACCTTTTCTGAGAAGGCAACCCTCACAATCCACCAGAGGACCCATACTGGTGAGAGGCCTTATAAATGCAATGAATGTGGTAAGACATTTCGTGTCAAGATATCCCTCACCCAACACCTAAGAACTCACACGGGGGAGAAACCCTATAAATGTGGGGACTGTGGAAAAAACTTCCGTGCCAAGAAATCGCTAAACCAGCATCAAAGGATTCACACAGGAGAGAAGCCCTATGAGTGTGGAGACTGTGGGAAATTCTTCCGAATCAAAATGACTCTCAGTAATCATCAGAGAACCCACACAGGGGAAAAGCCCTATCATTGTAGTGAATGTGGGAAAGCCTTCAGGGTACACTCATCTCTAGGAGTCCATCAGAGAATCCATACCGGAGAGAAGCCTTATGAATGTCATGAATGTGGCAATGCTTTCTATGTGAAAGCCCGGCTCATTGAACATCAGCGTATGCATTCAGGAGAGAAACCCTATGAATGTAATGACTGCGGGAAGATCTTTAGCATGAAGAAATCCCTTCGACAACACCGGAGAACTCACACTGGTGAGAAGCCTTATGAATGTCATGAATGTGGGAATGCCTTTTATGTGAAAGTGCGCCTCATTGAGCATCAGCGAATTCATACAGGAGAAAGGCCTTTTGAATGTCAAGAATGTGGAAAGGGCTTTTGTCGGAAAGCCCACCTCACAGAACACCAGAGAACTCACTTGAGTCAATCCTTGCTTTGTGCACTGGAGAAAAGTTCTCCTTGATGAGTCCCTTGCTCCCCACATTGGCTCAAGCCCCCAGGGGCATCTAATCAAGCAGAACATGCAAAGCACATTTGCCACAGTATGGTACTTAGACCGATATAAAAAATGTATCTTAATCGCTTTACTCCAATATTCCATCTCATTATTGTTTTATTTAAAGATTTGTTTATTTTATGTATATGAATACACTATAGCTGTCTTCAGACACACCAGAAGAGGGCATCGGATCCCATTACAGATGGTTGTAAGCCACCATGTGGTTGCTGGGAATTGACCTCAGGACCTCTGGAAGAGCAGTCAGCGCTCTTAACCACTGAGCCATCTCTCCAGCCTCAACTATCTCTCTTTCATCTCTTAGTATCACAAGCATGATCCTTTTACTTTTAAATAAGTCTGATTTCATCCTTTGCTACTGATAAGGGATGCTAAGCAGGAAGAAAGAGAAAGAAAAGGTCCTCTGCATTGTTGTCATGGTCAGGGTTTCTATTCCTGCACAAACATCGTGACCAAGAAGCAAGTTGGTGAAGAAAGGGTTTATTCAGCTTACACTTCCAATTGCTGTTCATCACCAGAGGAAGTCAGGACTGGAACTCAAGCAGGTCAGGAAGCAGGAGCTGATGCAGAGGCCATGGAGGGATGTAACTTACTGGCTTGCTCAGCCTGCTTTCTTATAGAACCCAAGACTATCAGCCCAGGGATGGTACCACCCACAAGGGGCCCTCCCCCCTTGATCAATAATTGAGAAAATGCCTTACCACTGGATTTCATGGAGGCATTTTCTGAACAGAAGCTTCTTTTTCTGTGATAACTCCAGCTTGTGTCAAGTTGACACAAAAACCCAGCCAGTACAAGTGTCTACCTTCCAGGCACCATTTCAGACATTAGAACATGCTGGTTCCCTCTGATAAAATGTCATGGTCACACTGGTCAGTAATTGCCTGGTAGCTGAGGAATTAAAAAAACATTTTTTTTTTTTTGAGACAGGGTCTCACTATGTAGTCCGGGCTTGTCTGAAACTCATGCTATAGATCAGACTTTAAATCTCCAAGGTATTTGTCATTCATTTTCAAGCATTGGATTTCCATGTGTATACAAAACATCAACAAGCACTGGCCTTTCCAAGAGGGATAGCAATCCATAATCTGCTTGTAATGAATTGCAAGGTTAAAGATGACAAGTAGGGGCTTGAAACTGTTCCAAAGCTAATGAAACCAAAATGTAGGCAGACAGCAGCAGATATTATTTATTCCTTCTTTGTCTAAAGATGATGACGGTAAACTGGCAATAAATGCAGCTAGTTATTATTTTATTTTAGAAATATCCTGAATTCTAGGTTGCTCAAAACAACTCTTAGCTGACTATAAGTTTAACCAAGTGATAGTAAGGTCAACTCTGCCTTCATGCCCAAGGCCCATGTCATCTTTAAAGGATGGCAGTTTTGTACCCCTTCAATAAAACTACAAAGAAACTATAAGGTTCACCAACTGGCCCGAGGCCGCTGAAGCAGCAAGCTGCCACAGGAACCTAATGAGCAGCTCTTGGTCGAGTTTCTTCTCTCAGTGGCGGTGTTATCACAAGTTGAGCTCAACAATGCTATGTAAGGTGAACCAATACATGTGGGTCTTTAGCAAAGAATAACGAGGCAGAGCAAACCAAACCAAGGCTCAGTGTTGTCTCCCACTGTCTGTGGGTCACATTTCTACTCCTCCATCACAGGTCCTTTCACGTGTCGCTACATCCAAAGATCCGTTCACCTGTGTCTGCTTCAGGAAAACAGTCTGTCACATGTCTGCTTTAGCAAGACATCCTGTCACCTGTGTGCCCCAGCAAAGCATTTGACATAACTGACTTTCCAAACAAACCAGAAGTTTCCACTTCAAGAGACTGTAAAGGAAACAGATTTATTCAATGTTTGAGCAAATCCCATTACAAGAAAGAGCCCTAGTTTCCCTCTACCTTTCCTGTACCATTGCTGTAGTTTTCTAAAAGAAACGAAACAAAAGCCAGAAGATATGCATGTGTTAACTATGAGATAAACTCTCAGAACTTGGTGAGATCTCTTCCCCAAAGGCATGTTCCACCTCTGACATTTGGGGTGCCAGAGCCTTTTAGTCTTAACCTTCTCTCAGCATGGGGTTCTTGGGGGTACATTATTTTAGGATCCTTGTTTTCAAAGCAGAAGGAAAGAGCACACATGTCTAATATAATCTCTCCCACCAGGGCTTCAACGTAGGATAATGTTCTAAGTGACCTTGGACACAGCGTTCTCTGCGGTGTGTCCCCTCTCAAGCTCTGTTAAACTGTAGCTTTCTCCTTTTCCCTTTCCACCTCCTTAGGGCAGCTGCTAAGATCTCCAGCTCCTTTGCTCTGTTTTCTTTTTCTCACTAACTCCAATAAATGTCCTTGAGTTCTTTCTGTGTCTTTGGAAACTCTTTATCGGCAAGACCATGAACCTACAATGGAGACTCTGTAGCCCTCCCTCCCATGACATTGCTGCCCTTGCTCAGCTGCTTTCTGCAGTTGCTACTTCCCCCATATCCTAAATGTTCTCTTTTATTGCTGTGGCTTACAGTTTCATAGCCAGTAAATTCTTTGAAATGATTCTCTGTGTTAAAATAAGTGATACGGGCCTGGCAGTGGTGGCACACTCCTTTAATCCCAGGACTTGGGAGGCAGAGGCAGGCGGATTTCTGAGTTCGAGGCCAGCGTGGTCTACAGAGTGAGCTCCAGGACAGCCAGGGCTACACAGAGAAACCCTGTCTCAAAAAACAAAAACAAAAAAACAAGCAACAACAACAACAAATAAGTGATACAGTTTCTGTGTTTTGCTTGGGCTCTGATTGATGCAGAAGTTTTTTGGCTTTCTTAAGTATTAGACTTTTTCTGCTCCAAGTTGTATGCATTACAATGTACAGAGCAGTGTGAGAAAGTTTCCATTTTCCACAGCTCGTTCTAAATTTTTAAACAAGTTTGCTTATTTTCATGTCTATGTATAGATATTTCAAAATAGAATGATATGGTATGTGTGTGCACAGACCATTTTAAAATTGTGTGTGTGTGTGTGTGTGTGTGTTTATGGGTGAGTGGGTGCGTGTGTGTGTGTTTATGGGTGAGTGGGTGCACTTGCCATAGAGCTCATGTGGCGATCAGGACATCTTTGTAGAGTCTCTTCTCTCTTCTACTTGTATGTGGATCCTGGGACTTGAAGTCAGGATGCCAGGCTTGTACAGCAAGCCACCTGAGCCTGCTGAGCCACCTCATTGACCCGTAAAACCATTTAGGTGAGCAATATTCCTTTGGTTTTACATAATCACCATCTTGATCCTCTTCATTATTTTCTACATTTCACCCAGAATAATCTTCTTCTTGAAAAATTATTACACAGACTTTCCTTCCATATAGAAACTGACATGAGTGCTACATCAGAAACATAGACAAATGTCTTTCTATCATGCCAGAATTTGAGTAATAATAAATTCATAATATATATACACTTACATATATGTATATGCTGCAGTTTACTAGATAGTCTCAATTCCTCTTGGTAGCTGGCAAACAGCTTTTTTACTGTTGCAGGCTATTTGATCACACTGTGAGCCCCTAGATTGTGTTATTTGCTGAAAAACCCTGCTTCTAGTTGTGGCTCAGCTCTTAGCACACACCTTTAATCCCTCTGGTTAGAATACAAACACGCCCTTACTACATACCTTTAATACCAAACACTGAAGGGAAAGTTAGTTTGTAAAAGGAAGCAGCCATGTTTGAAAATGATGTCTAATTGAGTGTCAGACACAGTGATGATGAGAGGACTGAGTCAGAGAGAGCCTGGGTGACTCCATGACAGGCTGCAAACTGGCAGTTTGGGAGACCAGGCCTGAGTTGCTGTTTCCCAGAACTGAAGAAGTTCAAAACAAATCAATTCTAGGAAAAACCACTCCTTACAGGCAGCCTATCAAGAGCTGTCAGCAGCTGCCCCACCACCTAGCCTGAACCAAGAATAATCAGCAATGGTTCTGGAAACTCCCTAAAACTCCCCAAAGCCCTAGCCAATCCTGGGGACACCCATATCCCCGGAAATAAAACCAACCAATTGAAGTAGAGAAAAGTAAAGGGTCACCCACTCCTCCCTGGAATTCCCCTAACAGGCTTTAAAAGTTCACTCAACATCTCCATTTGGTGCATGGAGATCCGTGCATACTGGCAATTTCTGCAAAATAAATGCTCTTTGGCATATTATTTGAGTCTGGGGTATCATTCTTTGTCAAATCATGGACCCTTACAATGAATCAGAGAAAGATTTGACAGAATAGGATATGCCAACTTTTAGGAGAAGAGAGAGAGAAAGAGAAGCTACTTAAGGGGCAGTGCAGAGAGAAGAGAGAAAGGAGGCAGTTTTTTACTGGTTGTACAGAGACAGGTTGCAGAAAGAGAACAAGCTAGACACAAGTGAAAACAGAACAAGCCAGAGAATGAGAAAGAGCCAGAAGATTAGAACAGATAGCCAGAGTTACTATGAGACCAAGCACAGCAATTCAGTCAGAAGCTGATAGCACCCAGATTAAATAAGTCAGCCTGGAGAGGAGTTTGAGCCCAGAACAGCAGAATTAACTAGCCAGCCGAAGTTCAGAAAGAGCTAGAAAGGGGTGAGCTTACTCAGCAGTAAGTCTCAGAGTTGGAAAAGATTCTAAACCTAGATTAGGTTGTAGAGGCTAGAAGTTTCCAGGACTAGACCTAGGTTCACAGACTGAGGCAGTAAGCCTCCTAGACAATTATATCAGGAGAATAAAATTTATATTTTACTCTAATTTTAATTACTAATATTAAGTCTTAACTCTTTTTGTTGCTGTTGTTTGTTTGTTTTGGTTTTTTGAGACAGGATTTCTCTATGTAGCCCTGGCTGTCCTGGAACTCACTCTGTAGACCAGGCTGGCCTCGAACTCAGAAATCCGCCTGCCTCTGCCTCCCGAGTGCTGGGATTAAAGGCTGACTCTAACTCTTAAAGCATACAATAGATGAGTAGAAAGATGATCGTCTTTGTATAGGTTACAGAATGACTACAGAAAGGGGTGTGTGTGTGTGTGTGTGTAGGTTATAGAATGGAGAGAGAGAGAGAGAGAGAGAGAGAGAGAGAGAGAGAGAGAGAGAGAAGGAGAGAGAGAGAATGGCTACAGAAAGTTTAAAGAGCCTGCAGCAGAGTTCACAGTGGCTTTACTGGCGATGGCTAAGAGTTGACATGTTTGCAAAGGAATTCACTGCTGGTGATTAGAGAAGATTAATAGGCATACACAGTGCCAAGCTGGAGCCTCTGGTTTCAGTCAGGGTTACAGTCAAACTGTAGAGGCTAGGTATAGGCCTGGGTCTAGAAAGGTGGACAGATGAATGCTAATTCACCATATTAGCAATAGGGACCAAGGTGAGCAGAAACCTGTAAGTGCTTTAATAGACACACTAGGTGGTCAGATTGGATTGGCGGAGCCATCACAGTGTTATGTGTCCTTTTTATAGGGCTCAGGTGAGAGTATACCCTTCATCAGACTGGTGTGTTCAAAAAGTCATTGAACTTGGTTTTTTCTAGTTTTGTTTCTTTTGCCATACAGAGGATTTAACTCAGGGCCTTGAGCATGCTAGGTAAGGACTCCACCACTGAGCTATATCCCCAGACTTCCGATATGGTTTTAAATGCACCCACGTGTTCACACATCCCCAAATAATGATAGCTGATGCCTTCTCATTTTGAGAGATAAATTACTTATCAGGCTGGTCTCCTCCTCCTCCTCCTCTTCCTCCTCCTCCTCCTCTTCTTCTTCTTCTTTTCAAGACAGGGCTTCTCCGTATATCCTTGTCTGTCCTGGAACTCACTCTTTACACCAGGCTGGCCTCGAACTCAGAAATCTGCCTGCCTCTGCCTCCCTAGTGCTGGGATTAAAGGCGTGCGCCACCACTGCCCGGCAGGCTGTTTCTTACGGATGGTGCTAGACAGGTGGTGGTATCTATATTACAAGCAGTTACAAGCAAATTCATTTCACCTCTGTATTTCCATGCAAAATGGAGCCAAATGTTGCTTTTGTCAAATGGAGTCACTTAGGGCAAGGCTTAGCCTAAAAGTCACAATACATAGTAACCTAGGACAGGGCACAGCCTCATCGCCATAGTTCACCTCTTGATTGCTGAGAGCAGGAGCTCGAATTTTGTACAAAATGTTGATACAAAGGTTGATGACACCAATCTCAAGAAGAATAATTTTGGTGTTTTGACGTGTTTTCATACTTTTGATTAATATACTTACTTGGTTGTTGGTTGTTTTTGAATTATCTTTGTGTCTACCCCCACTACCCCTTTTGAGAAGGGTCTAACTATGTAGCCCTGGCTGGCCTGTAACGGTGATATAGACCAGGCTTGCCTCGAACTTACCTGCCTCTTGCCTTCTAAATGCTGGGATTTGAATTGTGAGCCACCACTCATGATCTGAATCATCTTTTGGATGTGTTGATGTGGATATGACCCTGGAGTTAATTTTTTGTGATTTTTTTAAAAATATTTTTCAATATTCGTGTGACTGTAAGTCTTTTATATTTATTTTATGATCATTTTGTACCCATTTCTGTCCGTTGCTTATCCAACTTGGCAGTCTCAGGAAGCTGTGATGTTAGCCTTTTCAGAGCACCCCCCTGGTACTCCAAGTCATGTCAGCTACTTCTAGTTTTATTGAAGCTTCATGAGCTTCCTTGTGGCTTGTTTGTGAATCTTAGATGTCTCCCAAAAGGCCCATTTTAAAGACTTGGTACCAGGCTTGTGATGATATTCGGAGGGGGTGGAATCTTTAGGAGGTGAGCACTAGTAGAAAGAACTTAGACTATTGTGGGCATGCCGTTGAAGGAAACATCGGGTCCCCAGCACCATTACTGTCTTTGCTACATGGCTGAAATGAGATGAGCAGCCCCCTCTACCATGTACTCCTACTGGTGTGTTGCTTTACCACAAGCCTAAACACAGGACAAGCAGCCATGGCTAGAAACCATGAGCCAAAATAAAGCTTTTCTCCTTCTGCTGCTGTCGTGATAGGAAACTAGTAGCTTTCATGCCACAGAATGTCGAGAATGGAAGTAGCTTCAGGTTTAAGTGCCAATGTTTACCAATGCTTGGTAGTTTTCCCATCAATAAACACTTCCCAATTATTTGTAACTTTGGTGAATTTCCAGGGCTCTAAAATGCTTGTTCTTAACAAATGTTATATAGTTTTTATTCGTTTTAGGAGAAGATGATTTGATTAGGTCCTAATTTTACCATTCTAGAAATGATATCTCCGGGCAAGTGATATTTTTCTTAAAGATTCTTGGTATGTAGCCCAGGCTGGCCTTAAACTCATGTTCTTCCTACTTCAGTTTCTATAGTACTGGTATTATGTGCTTGTAACACCATGTCTAACTTAGAACAAGTGATTTTTGACAAAGATAAAAATGGGAGAAACGATGTAATTCTAAATAAATGGGTTTTTTTCGTTGTTTTTTGTTGTTGTTGTTGTTGTTTTGTTTTTGTGGGTTTTTTTTTTTTTTTTGGTTTTTCGAGACAGGGTTTCTCTGTGTAGCCCTGGCTGTCCTGGAACTCACTCTGTAGACCAGGCTGTCCTCGAACTCAGAAATCCGCCTGCCTCTGCCTCCCAAGTGCTGGGATTAAAGGTGTGCGCCACCACTGCCTGGCTTAAATAAATGTTTTAGAAATAAAAAAAACGAACAGAAAAGAACATGAATCCATACTTCATATCATATTAAAATATTATCTCAAAATGGTTCATAGAACCAGATAGAAAACCTCAAACTTTAAAATTGTAAAGAGAAGACAGAAGAAAACCTGTGACCCGCCACAGAGTCCTGCCTATAAGATAGACTGTTTCAAGCTGGAGAGATGGCTCAGTGGTTAAGAGCACTGACTGCTCTTCCAGAGGTCCTGAGTTCAATTCCCAGCAACCACATGGTAGCTCACAACCATCTGTGATGGGATCTGATGCCCTCTTCTGGTGTGTCTGAAGACAGAGACAGTGTATTCATATGCATAAAAAGAATAAATAAAGCTTTTTTTTTTTAAAATATATACTGTTTCAATAGGGGTACAAAGGTTACAGGCTTAATCACTCATTTTTCTGATTGGATGTAAGGCCCACTCCACAAGGAGGAACTCATACTTAACACCGTAAGTGGCCAAGAACCAGAGAGCAGATAGATCATGGGCCTAGGGGAAAGTCTACTATTCTGCTAATGGAACATAGCAATAAAATTACTGAGCTATTTCTATTCCCATGGATCTGAGTAGTATTGGACCCTCTTCAGGGAAGCTTCTTGCAGCAGGTAGTATTTAACAGAGATGCACAACTGGAAATATGCAGGGACGGGGAGACTTTGGAGCACTCAACAGTAAATGAGGTGCCTTTGGCAAACCTACCAACCAAGATTCAGGGATCTTTCTGCCTCTTTTTCCATGAGGTTCCCTGAGCTCTGAGAAATAGGTGCATCCTATTTGGGGCTGAGTGTTCCAAGGTCTCTCTCTGAGCAATGTGGGTTTCTGTATTTGACCCCATCTACTGGATGAGGGAGCTTCTCTGATGATGACCGAACAAGAAGCTGATCTAAGAGCATAGCAGAGTATCATTAGGAGTCATTTTATCACTAACTTCTTCTTCTTTTAGACCTGTATTATTGGGTTTTATCCTAGGTCCTTTGACTATCTAGTCTAAGGTTCTTGGTCACCCAAGCAGTGTCGCATATGTCTTTGAGTAGATGTCCAACACCAAATGGACTGTATGTCTTGTTGTGTACTTTTAGGTTTTTTTTGGGGGGGAGGGAGGGGTTCTTTTTTGATTCTTTTTTTTTTTTTTTTTTTTTTTTTGGTTTTTCGAGACAGGGTTTTTCTGTGTAGCCCTGGCTGTCCTGGAACTCACTCCTTAGACCAGGCTGGCCTTGAACTCAGAAATCTGCCTGCTTCTGCTTCTCAAGTGCTGGGATTAAAGGCTTGCACCACCACTGCCCAGCGATACTCTGTTTTTGATACTTTATTTACATTTATAAGGTCTTCCCCAGCTGGGCCGTTATTTTGATTTGCATTTCCCTGATGACTAAGGATGTTGAACATTTCTTTAAGTGCTTCTCTGCCCTTCGAGTTTCCAAAGTTGAGAATTCTCTGTTTAACTCTGTTCCTCATTTTTTGATAGGGTTATTTGAATCTCTGGAGTCTCACTTCTTGAGTTCTTTATATATATTGGATATTAGCCCTTTATCAGACGTAGGATTGGTAAAGATCTTTCCCCAATCTGTAGGTTGCCGTTTTGTCCTATTGACAATGTCCTTTGCGTTACAGAAGCTTTGCAATTTCGTGAGAGCCCATTTGTCGATTCTTGATCTTAGAGCATAAGCCATTGGTGTTCTGTTCAGGAACTTTTCCCCTGTGCCCATGTCTTCGAGACTTTTCCCCACTTTCTCTTCTAGTAGATTCAGTGTATCTGGTTTTATGTGGAGGTCCTTGATCCACTTGGACTTGAGCTTTGTACAGGGAGATAGGAATGGATCAATTTGCAATCTTCTACGTGTTGACTGCCAGTAGAGCCAGCACCATTTGTTGAAAATGCTGTCTTTTTTCCACTGGATTGTTTTAGCTCTTTTGTCAAAGGTCAAGTGACCGTAGGTGTGTGGGTTCATTTCTGGGTCTTCAATTCTATTCCATTGATCTACCTGCCTTGAGGTCAGGGAGGCTGATTCCCCCAGAAGTCTTTTTATTGTTGAGAATAGTTTTTGCTATCCTGGGTTTTTGTTATTCCATATGAATTTGAGAATTGCTCTTTCTAAGTCTATGAATTGAGTTGGAATTTTGATGGGGAGTGCATTGAATCTGTAGATTGCTTTTGGCAGGATGGACATTTTTACTATATTAATCCTGTCAATCCATGAGTGTGGGAGATTTGTCCATCTTCTGAGGTCTTCGATTTCTTCAGAGGCTTGAAGTTCTTATCAAACGTATCTTTCACTTGTTTGGTTAGAGTCACACCAAGATACTTTATATTGTTCATGACAATTGTGAAGGGTGTCATTTCCTTAAATTCTTTCTCAGCCTGTTTATCCTTCAAGTATAGGAAGGCTACTGACTTGTTTGAGTTAATTTTATATCCGGCCACTTTGCTGAAGTTGTTTATCAGCTGTAGCAGTTCTCTGGTGGAGTTTTCTGGGTCACTTAAGTATACCATCATATCATCTGCATGTAGTGATATTTTGGTTTCTTCCTTTCCAATTTGTATCCCTTTGACCTCCGTTTGTTGTCTAATTGCTCTAGCTAGAACTTCAAGTACTATATTGAATAGATAGGGAGAGAGTGGACAGCCTGGTCTAGTCCCTGATTTTAGTGGGATTGCTTCAAGTTCTCTCCATTTAGTTTGATGTTGGCTACTGGTTTGCTGTATATTGCTTTTACTATGTTTAGATATGGGCCTTGAATTCCTGATCTTTCCAAGACTTTTATCATGAAGGGATGTTGAATTTTGTCACATGCTTTTTCAACATCGAATGAAATGATCATGTGGTTTTTTCCTTTGGGTTTATTTATGAAGTGGATTGCATTGATGAATTTCCATATATTGAACCATCCCTGCCTCCCTGGGATGAAGCCTACTTGATCGTGATGAATGATCCTTTTGATGTGTTCTTGGATTTGATTTGCGAGAATTTTATTGAGTATTTTTGAGTCAATATTCACAAGGGAAATTGGTCTGAAGTTTTCTCTCTTTGTTGGGTCTTTGTGAGGTTATGGTATCTGTGTAACTGTGGCCTCATAGAATGGATTGGGTAGTGTTCCTTCTGTTTCTATTTTGTGGAATAGTTTGAAGAGTATTGGTAGTAGGTCTTCTTTGAAGGTCTGATAGAATTCTTTACTAAATCCATCTGGTCCTGGGTTTTTTTTTGGTTGGGAGACTTTTAATGACTTCTTCTATTTCCTTAGGGGTTATGGGACTGTTTAGATGGTTTATCCGATTCTGACTTAGCTTTGGTATTTGGTATCTGTCTAGAAAATTGTCGTTTCATCCAGATATTCCAATTTTGTTTTGTAGTAGGATCTGATGATTTTTTGAATTTCCTCGGAATTTGTTTGTTATTTCTCCCTTTTTATTTCTAATTTTACTAATTTAGATACTGTCTCTGTGCCCTCTGGTTAGTCTGGCTAAGAGTTTATCTATCTTGTTGATTTTCTCAAAGAACCAGCTTCTGTTTTTGTTGATTCTTTGTATAGTTCTTTTTGTTTCAACTTGGTTAATTTCAGCCCTTAATTTGATTATTTCTTGCCTTCTACTCCTCTTGTTTGTATTAGCTTCTTTTTGTTCTAGAGCTCTCAGGTGTGCTGTTAAGCTGGTAGTGTATGCCTTCTTTCTCCAGTTTCTTTTTGGAGGCATTCAGAGCTATGAGTTCTTCTCTTTTTTTCTAAATTATTTATTTTTTGTATATGAGTACATTGTAGCTGTCTTCAGACACACTGGAAGAGGGCATCAGATCCCATTGCAGATGGTTGTGAGCCAATGGGAATGCTAATGAGAAAAAAGGGAAGGGGGGCTGACAATGAGGTATATGTAGAAAAGAAAGAACATGGGGAAGAAGAGGAGGAGGGGGAAGAGGAGGAAGAGGAAGAAGGTGACATTGAGGAAGAGGAAATAGGAGAGGCTTTCCCCTGGGTAACCTGTCACAGCATGCTGTGGTTTAAGGGTATCTTTCAAAAGTTTGTATGTTGAAAGCTTGGACCTCGGTATGAGGTTACGGATCTTTCTTTGTTTCTTTCTTGGAGACAGGCTCTTGTTATATGTAGCTCATCTCACATTTATGATTGTTCCTGCCTTAAGCTCCTGAGTACTGAGATTATAGGTATGCACCATTGCACTGGACTCTGAAGCGATAGGCCTTAAAGAATTGGAGCCTCGTCAGAGGTGCCCTCATCACTTAGGAGACTGATCCTGACAGGCATTAATGTAGTTCTCATGGAACCCTGGTTGGTCCTCACAAGAGGATTTTTTTGTTTGTTTGTTTTTGAGACAGGGTTTCTCTGTGTAGCCCTGGCTGTCCTGGAACTCACTCTGTAGACCAGGCTAGTCACAAGAGGATTTTTATAAAAGAGCAAGAATGACCACTCCCAGTCCCTTCCAACTTACTACTTTCTATTTACCATATGGTGTCTCCCTCACAAATGTTTCCCTAGGCAACCAGCCAAAGAAGCCCTCAACAGAGGTTGAATCCATGGGCTAGTCTGATCTTAGACTTTTAGTCTCTAAAAATTTCAGACAAATATGCCTCTTTTGTTTATAAGTTACCTCTAAGGAAGTATAGTGGTCATCAGTATGTTCCCCATTAATAGATAATTGACTAAAACATGGGCCTAGAGAAATTGGCTCTGCCTTGTATCTGCTATTTCTATACTGTTTAGGGTTCCTTATTAGGTAATATTTTAGTATACCACATCTTATTACATCTAAAAATCTTTATGACAAACTTTCCTTATTCACATTAATGTGTGGTTTCTCTGTACTGATCAGGCAATGTGTTATACAGTAAGAAACAGGCTCCCAGATGAGCTTGTTCTTAATTAATTTTTAAATTATTTTCCCAACAATTCTGATAATCATGTGAATACATGAAGTCAATTAAATATGATACACACTTGCAGGCACAAATATAATCAAGCAAGAACTGTGGATCTCTAGGGAAAAGCACCTGGGGTCATGATGGGTCTCAAGTATCCAGCAACAACAGTAAAACAAGCATAGCTGCTCACTCTCTACCTTTCCATTCCCACCTCCACTGCCGTCAGCCTAGAATACTGAAGACCAGGCTTGGAAAACACAATCACCCATCACATCACAAAGAGCTGTCCAAATAGTCGAGGTACTAGGGTGGAGTGGCAATCTTTACTGAGGACTGGCAAACTCCTACCAAGAACTGATTCGTGGTGTGCATAAGCTTACTCCAACAGCAACGAGGGAAAACCCATTCTCATCTAATTTTGAAGTATATGAAACTATCAACCTTCTTTCTATTCACTTCAAAAATCAGCTGCAAAATGTAGATTAGGGCCTGGAGAAATAGCTCAGCACTTACCCTAAGAGCACATACCCTACTTTTGCACGACAGCTCATAGCCTCCTACTACTCTAGTCCCAGAGGATCAGATATCTTCTTCTTGCCTTTGCTGGCATGAGTCACATTTATGGTACACATAGACATACACGCACACACATAAAATAAACATTTTTTAAAAAGACCCCTTAGGAGATAAGGAAAACTGTATTCACCCCAACAAGGAAGAAATACTAACTGATATTATAATTTTTAAATTGTACATTATTTCATACTTTTGGGTTGCTTTAAAATTTTTTAATTACATTTATCATGTATGTATGTATGCAAATCAAGCACTACACAGAACACATGTGGAGGGCAGTCAGAGGACAATTTGTGAGAACTGGGTATCTCTTCTCCTTCCACCAAACTTAAGAGGGGAAAGAAAACAAACTATAACTGGGAAAGAGATAATCATGTCAGCAAAGCCTTAATACAAACAGTGGAGGAAATAGCAAACAAAAATCAAAACAACCAGAAAAACAGCCTACAAAAATTACAGAACTAGTAAACAAACCCCTCTCAGTAAGAAACAACTCAACAGTAAAAATATATACTCTGATTAGAGTAAGAAAATAAGATACAACCCTCTGTTGTCTCTAAAAAACACAATCACCATCAAAGACACTCACAGAATCAAAGGATGAACTCAATTTATTAAGTACCTGGAAGCCAAAAGCAAGCTGACATGGCTATCTGACATCTGACCTTGACACAAAATATTGAGTAACTTCAATGCCTAATTCTCATCTATAGATCTCCCAAACTAAAAATCAAGGCCCTGAAAATTAGCAGGACTATACAGGCTCCTGAATGATCAGTCCAAACTGGTAAGTTAGTTCTCCACTAATGAAATGAGAATTTCATCAATGCAAGCCATATTAGATTAGATTAAACATAGGTTTATTTGGGAAGCTGCTCTCAGGCCAGTTCACTAGAGAAGTTGACTCGGGAAAGGAGACGGGGAAGAGAAAGAAAGTGTGCAGGAAGGCACACACCAGAAAGGGAGAGGAGGGGGAGATCAAAATGTCTGGAGTATATAGGGAAGAGCCTCTGGGGGAAGGGCAGCCCAGCCGTTCTGGGTTGGGGGCAGGGTAGGGATTGAGGGATGCTGGGAGAACCTGTAGGGGGCCAGAGCCAGGTCTGCTTTGGTATGTGAAATATGCATCTCAGTCCCTTGTGGGGGGGAGGTCAGAAACCAAACATAAACTGTTTGTCAAAGCTGCCACAAAGTGTCTATTCAGATATTTTTTTTGTTTTTGGTTTTTGGTTTTTTTTGTTTATTTTTAAAATTATTTTTGTGTCTACTCAGATTAACAAAAGCTGATTTAAGATGTCTAACTACTTATGTCTTTGCTAACATCAGGCTTCCAGAGAATTTAGATAACTAACAGCATATGTTTGAGAAGCTATATTTAATAATGAAGGTTTATAAATTCCTGAAGTCTACTCGGGTTCACAGTAACATTTGTCTAGCTTCCTTGTCTTTGGTAACTTTGTTAAACTTTTAGTTTATAAACTATTCCTTTAATGACAAGCTTTATTTAGCCTCTTGAATGTGTTTTCAAAGTTAAGCCTAAAGCAAGCAAATAAGGTATACAGAATAGATGGTCCTCAATCACACCTTTAATCCCAGCACTCGAGAGGCAGAGGGTGGCAGATTTCTGAGTTCCAGGCCAGCCTGATCTACAGAGATAATTTCAAGACAGCCAAGGCTACACAGAGAAACCCTGTTTTGAAAACAAAACAAAGTTTAAGCTTCCCATTATAGATTTGCCTCTTCCTAGTGGGAAATCCCAAGGTCTCTAAAGAACACAAATGGGGCAGAGTGACCCCACTGGATTGTGATAACACTAGCCCCTGGGGAAAACTGCCCCATGTCTCACCTGCTGCCAGGGCCCTACACAATCTGTGGACATTTTTGGGTTGATTGCCCTACATTGCCTGATCAAAAAGAAAGGTCAGTTTTCCCAAGTTGTGACAGCCAAAGACCCTGCTGTTCTGTAAGACTCCAAGGAAACTATCAAGATTACAGAACCCAGAGGTAACCCATTTTAGGTAATAGGAATGTCTTTGACATTTTAACTGATAACAAAGACCATTTGGATTATACTTCCAGCTAGAATTTGTCCTTCTCAGATCTCTGAGGGTATTGACTGACTCACTCCTAAGCTTAGTGACTGCAAGCACTCGGCTCTGCCCCAACCCCCAAGGCTTCAGGAGGCTTCTCAGTTCTCTTCATATGCAAATGTCAAGCCTCAGGCTTTCCTAGAGCTTTTAGGCCTCCGGCTGTGAGAGACAAAACAGTTTACCTTGCTACCTGATTCTAAAAAGAGATAAACTCACAAAACAGGTTTCAAAGTAACTTTACTCTTCCTGGATTTCAAGGAGCTTGCTTTCCAGCAACGGTTCTCAATTATCAACCACTTGTGTCTCATGGTAAATAATTAGATAAAAAAACTAAAGCTTATGGAGGTTATAAATTCTAGGAGGGTGTTTTAAGTTGTGTAAATATAATCAGTAAAGGTATAACAAAATGATTTAAAGTATATAAAAATGAAAAATGCTTCAAATTTCTTTCCCTCACTATGCTATTGCTAAATTAAGATTTCACCGGCTGGAGAGATGGCTCAGTGGTTAAGTGCACGGGCTGTTCTTCCAGGGGTCCTGAGTTCAATTCCCAGCAACCATCTAAAGGGATCTGATGCCCTCTTCTGGCATGCAGGTGTATATGCACGCAGAGCACTCCTACATTTAAAATAATTAAAAGACTTCAAACGTTCAGTTTTAACATTAATCAGTGGAGTTCTGACAAGCTATTAATATAGCTCTGGTAAAGCAGAGTATTATAATCACAAGCTCTCAAGGTTTTACATTTTCTTTGGCTGTCTTTTTTTCCTTTTAAAGATTTATTTATTTCATGTATGTGAGTACATTGTCACTGTCTTCAGACACACCAGGGAATCTAGTTGGATCCAACTCTTGCAGTCAAATGAACTCCAGATAAGTACTCCTGTTAACCAACAGCCTAACTTTTCCTGCCTACTTCCTATTCCTGAGGATGGGGTTTCTCCCTCTCCTCTGATCTTGGGACTCCCATCCCCCAACTGCCAGGATCATGAGCCTGAAAGTTTCTAAGTATATTTAAAAATAAAAAATTCCCCAAACTCCTTAACTTTCCCTTTCCTCCCTAGACATCTATCCCAGAAGATTTCAACAGCAGACTGGTAGCTCCAAGTGTTCCCTTAAACATCTGCATCCTAGACAGCTTCAAAGTGCCTAGCTCCAGGTGGTCCAGCCTCACAGACTGCTCCAAAATTCTGCCTGCACTTTCCTAGCCCTGATGGTCCTGTAGAGCTTGGACAGCCACTAAAACAGTCTGCTCTTCATGAATAAGCATTCCAGCTTTCTCTTCCCACCCCTCACCTGCAACTCCAATGCCCCAATGTCAGCAGGACACAATATTGGGAAGATTGCTTTGCCTCTTATTACCAACAAAAGACTGGACTACTAGGTTTCAAACCTAAGACAAATGGCTGAAGTGCCTATTTAAAGCAGACCTGGCCACCAGGTTCTCCCAGCTTCTCACAGCTCCTGTTGTTACAGGGTCCTCCTGGCTGGTATACCCTGACCTCTACTCTGAACTCTCCATCCCGGGAGGCTGGGCTGCTCTTTCCTATATAATCCAACCATTTTGGTTACCTGCCTTCTTGGTACCTTTGGCCCTCCTGGCTGCTGCACCTGGTTCCCTGTCTCCTCTCTCTTACAGTCTCTTTCCATATGGCCCACCTCAGCCTTGTTCTGTAGACTCTCCCAGATGGCCCCGCCTCTAACTATGCTCTCCCACACATCTATAATAACTGCCTCCTCCACCATACCTAGGAGCACTCAGGTTTCTTCCCTTTCTTATCTCCTTATTTCATTCTTTTGGTGCCAGAACTCAGCCATGTTCTTTCCTGCCTGCCTGCCTGCCTTCCTTTCTTTTTTCCCCACAATAAAAAAATTAGCGATAAGCTGGATATCAGGGCAAAGACTTGTGTCCTGACACTTGGGAGGTAGAGTCATCGAGATTACAAAGGTCAGCCTGATTACACAGATAGTCTCTGCTTTAAGACTATCAAAAGAAAAAAGGAAAGGAAGAAAGAGGAGGGAGAGGGCAGGGCAGGAAGGGAAGAGGGGGAAGATGTAAGAGGGCAGAGAAGAGGGAAGGGAGAAAATTAACACTGAGCTTTAGGAGTCAAAATAACTTGTAAGACCCCACAGTCCATATAGAGACTCAATGACTTTTACAAAATTTTCAGTATTAGTGTTGTGATGATGGTCACGCGGCTCCAGAAACCACACCAGGCCAAACAGTCCACGTGGGGTTTATTGAAAGAGAAGGAGGCAAAGTGGCAGTGCAAAGAGGAGGGAGGGAGGGAGGGAGAGAGAGAGGTCTTCCGTTTATGGAGAGTGACGTTCGTAGGTAAAGGTGGGAGGTGGGCCAAGTGGATTCTGGGAGTATGGTGGCTGTTGCCTTGGCAACAGGTGTACGGGTCGCACTGTCGCCTGGGTGTGACGTCACTGGTTTGGAGGTCCTGTTACCAACATACCTCCCTTCTTATTATTATAAAAAGGTGAAAAAAAGGAGGGGCAAGCTGATGGTGCAAAGGGAATTGGGGCGTTATGCCTCTTAAGCTGCCTCCTGCTGTGTAGGGGCGACATCAATTTTGGGGTATAGCTGACTTTCACCATCTGGGGGCCACCTGGTAAACGTTGGCATCAGGTTTCTCTGTGGACAGCAGCTCTTCTGTGGGCAGCAGCTCTTCTGTGGGCAGCAGCTCTTCTGTGGGCAGAGGCTGGTAATCCTATAACAGGAACTGATTAATAGTTTGGTTAGAAATTTTTTGTATTTGTTGTTGAAGGAATGTAGAAACAAAATTAATGAGGCAGGGAGCTAATACTAACACCACGAGGATGACTAAAAAGTATCCACTTCCATATAGGGTTTTTGAAAATCCCAGAACTGGAGGTCTCACGTCCCCAGAAATTCCGTATGTCTGACTGTAGCTCCTGGATTTTATTTCTCACTATCCTGGATTGGTTGACGTAGAAACACCATTCTTCTTGGAGGAACAGGCAAAGACTACCTTCTTTAGCTATCAGGACATCTAGCCCCAGTCGGTTCTGAAGCACCACAGCTGCCAAAGAAACGACCTGTTTCTGGATAGTAAGGACAATTTCAGATCTTTCTTTCTTTCTTTCTTTCTTTCTTTCTTTTCTTTCTTTTTTCTTTTTTTTTTGGTTTTTCCAAGACAGGGTTTCTCTGTGTAGCCCTGGCTGTCCTGGAACTCACTCTGTAGACCAGGCTGGCCTGGAACTCAGAAATCCACCTGCCTCTGCCTCCCAAGTGCTGGGATTAAAGGAGTGCACCACCACTGCCCGGCTTCAGTCGTTTCTTGAAGATTGCTTTTAAATTCGGAAATGAATTCATCATATTGGGTCATGGAAGTCATTGTCCCCGAAACTCCAGTACCAACACCTATGGCTATTTCCATAGAAATGAATAGTCAGCCTGCCTCTGCCTCCCGGAGTGCTGGGATTAAAGGCGTGAGCCACCACTTCCCAAGGTATTTCTATTTTTAAATTCTCACATACTGCTTGGATTTTGTGTGTGTGAGTGAGAAAGGGTCTTATCTTACTAAATAGCCTGGTCTGACCTCAGTCTCTCAATGCTTTGCCTCCACTTAAAAATAGTTTTGTATTATTTTAAATTATGTGTGTCTATTGCTGGGACTCAAACTTAACCACTGAGCTGTCTCTCCAGCTTTTCCTGCCCGTTCCTCCCTCCCTTCTCCTTCCCTTCTCCCTCCCTCCCTCCCTCCCTTCTCCCTCCCTCCTTCCCTTCTCTCTCCCTCCCTCCCTTCTCCCTCTCTCCTACCCTTCTCTCTCCCTCCCTCCCTCCCTTCTCCCTCCCTCCTTCCCTTCTCCCTTCCACCCTCTTTCCCTTCTCTCTCCCTCCCTCCCTCCTCCCTTTTCCCTCCCTCCCTCCTTTCCTTCTCTCTCCCTCCCTCCTTCCTCCCTCCCTCCCTCCTTCCCTTCTCTCTCCCTCCCTTCCTTCTCCCTCCCTCCTTCCCTTCTCCCTCCCTCCCTTCTTTTCTTTCTCTCTTTCTCTTTCTCTTTTTCTCTTTCTCTTTCTCTGTATAGCCCTGACTGTCCTGGAATTCACTCTGTAGACCAGGGTGGTCTTGAACCTAGAGATCTGCCTGCCACTGCTTCCCCAGTACTGGAATTAAAGGTGTTCTCCACCACAGCCCAACATTGTTCTTTTCTTTGTGCATTTTACTAATTTCTGGAGGAAATAGACACTATTTTGTAGTTTAATTTAATTTTGTTTATCTACTTACTTGCTACTTAGATCTTCATGAGGTTACCATTGTTCCTTAATCTTTTGCCGTTTCTTATTGATTTATAGAAACTCTTCATATATTTGAAATATTGTTTGTCCACTACAAATTCTCTCTCTCTCTCTCTCTCTCTCTCTCTCTCTCTCTCTGGATTTGTTTTGATCTTGTATCTCTTAACTTTGCTGATAAATAGAAGGACTTGATTTTACTGTAGTCCAAGTTTTCTGTTGTTTTGAGTTGGTTTTGGTGATTTGAAAACATTTGGGGGGGGGGGCGATTCCTTTTTCCTCAGCTATTTTAGCCAAGCAGTGGTGATGCATGTTTTTGATCCCAGCACTTGGGAGGCAGAGGCAAGCAGATCTCTTAAGTTCTAGGCCAGCCTGGTCTGCTGTACCAGGAACCCTAAAAGACCACCAAGGAGCCATTTCTGATGAAATAGCATTTGGGTCTCTTTATTATAGGCTCTGGCTTGGGCTCTTTTCTAACCCAACCCTGACACAGCAGAACAGGAAGGGAAGGCAAAGCAGCCTTGAACTCTCAGCAGGACAAGTTTTTATAGAAAAATAGGAGCAAGTGATGGGGTGAGGGAGCCGGTGTCCAGTCTGTCAATTTTCTAATAGAATGATTATAAGCTGACAGGTGGGTGCTCTGAAGCAAGACCTTAAAAAATCACAAATGGTCTGAAAGTACATTTGAAACAATCAGACTAGTCTTTGGCCAGGCAGTGGTGGTGCACGCCTTTAATCCCAGCACTTGGGAGGCAGAGGCAGGCGGATTTCTGAGTTCGAGGCCAGCCTGGTCTACAGAGTGAGTTCCAGGACAGCCAGGGCTACACAGAGAAACCCTGTCTCGAAAAAAAAAATGAAAACAAACAAACAAAAAAACCAAACCAAACAAAACAGACTAGTCTTTGATTAACTGTTGCTAGAAAGTAGCTAGGGAGTAACTCTGGCCAAGTACAAGCTGTAAGGTCTTTCCTGGTATGCAGGTACAGGTCAAATTCCCAGGCTTTTATTTTTTTTCTTTAAAATGGGAGGCTGGGCTCAAGATGGAGTAGGTTTGGCCTCTCAAGTCTATGGCAAGAGTTTCATGACAGCCAGGGCTACTTGGAGAAACCCTGTCTTGAAAAACCAAAATAAATAAATAAATAAATAAATAACCCTCCCAACCCCCATCTTTTGGAGGCAGGGCTGGCTTTGAAGTTGCTATGAAGTGCAAGTTTTGAATTCACTCAACAGGTCTACATCAGCCTGCTGAATGCTAGGATTGAAAACTATACAGACAGCTCTAGTCAAATCTTTTAAACAGTGTTTTACTGCACTTTATTAAATCAAGATGTAACAAGAAGCATTTTAATGAAAACAGTGCCTTATAAAACTAACCTGTAAGTGCTTTATGCTGACCACAGATGCAACTGTACTGAACAATAACAGACATTTTTCTTGCCATTATTCCAAAAACGATAGCTGTACATCTATTTACATAGTGTTTACATTAGATGATATAATTTTATCTAAAATATGTGGAAAGATGTTTATAGGTGACATGCAAATACCAGCCGATTTTATATAAAGGTCTTAGCATCCATGGATTTGTGTATTTACAAGGACGCCTAAAACCAATCTCTTATAGTCTCTTCTCTTGGACTCATTTTATGGTTTACAGGTGTTCCTTTTCTTTAAAATGTATGACCTGGATAAAAAATAAAATAAAAACCCCAATCTCCTTTCTAAAAAATGATTTACTTATTTTATTTTATAAGTTTTGTTTGCATGTCTGTCTGTGCACCATGTATGCATAGTACTTATAGAAGGCAGAAGAGGGCATCAGATTCCCTGGATCTGGTGTTAAAGTTGCTTCTGAGCCATCATGTAGGTGCTGGAATCAAGTCTCGGTCCTCTGGAAGAGGAGTCAGTGGATGCTCTTATACACTGAGTCATCTCTCTGGCCCCTTAATCTCTTAATAGAATTTAGTAGGCAACTATATTTGAGCAAAATCCTATAAAGTCAGAAAAATACAATTAAAAGATAACTACCATATCCATACTTCAATTAAGAAATAGTGCTGGGGGCTGGAGAGATGGCTCAGTGGTGAAGAACACTGGCTGCTCTTCCAGAGGTACTGAGTTCAATTCCTAGCAACCACATGGTGGCTCACAACCATATGTAACGGGGTCTGGCGCCCTCTTCTGGTGTCTCTAAAGAGAGCAACAGTGTGCTCACATACATTAAATAAATAAATATTTTTTTTTTTTTTTTAAAGAACTAGTGCTGGAATCCCAGCATTTGGGAGGCAGAGGCAGGCACATTTTTGAGTTCGAGGCCAGCCTGGTCTACAGAGTGAGTTCCAGGACAGCCAGGGCTATACAGAGAAGCCCTGTCTCAAAAAGAAAGAAAGAAAGAAAGAAAGAAAGAAAGAAAGAAAGGGTGCTGGAAGTCTATGGAGATGGCTCAGTGGGTAAAAAAGCAGTACTGCATAAGCCTAAAAGCCTGGATTCTGATTCCCCAGAACCACACAAAAACTGGACCCCTCAGTGCTAGAGAGATGGCTCAGCAGTTAGAAGCCCTGGCTGCTCCTCTAGAGGACCTGGTTCAATGCCAGCACCCATATGGCAGCTCACAACTACCTGCAACTCCAGCTCTGGGTGATAGAAACCCTATTAGTCTTCATTTAAAGGAGCAGGCCTGACTCTGAAAAGAAGGCGATGGGACACTAGCTCCAGGAATAGACGATAAAATACAGAGACAAGGTCATAAAACCCCTTCCAAAGAACAGCCTGGGGAGAACCACAAAAATGGGGAACTATCTTATCTCGGGATAGGCCATCCGTGCTGGACAGCCCTATTTCATCCTACAGTTAAATGTTCATGACATAAGAATGCAGACCACTGACCACCTGTGACTCCCTAGCACCCACCAAATGAAATTTTAGATTATCTAATCTTTCTGGAGAGTTCCCCCAGTTCCCTATAAGAAGGCCTGCACTCTTTTATCTGGGGTCACCATTTTTAAAAATGGCTGACTCCTGCATGCTGGTTGTTTCTGGAGAATACATTTTCTTTGTCTTTGCACTATCTGAGTCTGGTCTTCCCTTGGCGGTTTTCGGACCCTTTTGCTTTGATGAGGCTGAAAACATTCTAGGTCTAGATCTAGATAAGATTGTACAGAGGCTAGAAGGTTTCAGGACTGGGCCTAGGTGAGCCGACGGAGGCAGTGAGCCTCTGCGATGACAGTTACCTCAGGTGAATAAAAGTTACTATAACACAGATGCTCACAGTTGCATTACTGGTAGTAACTAAAAAGTGGAGACAACTCAAATTTCCATCAACTGATTAATGGATAGATAAAATGTACCATGAAATTTTATTCAATAATTAAAAAGAAACAAGTATAGCTATCTCTTTATATCAATATATTCATCATCCACAGATCCTGACAACTAAAAACAAAATATTGGAAAAATATTTGCATGTGTATGTTTTTTTAATTTTCTAAACAATGTACACTAACCATTTATATCACATTAGGCATTACAAGTAATAAAGAAATGACTTCACATACAGGATATTCAAGGGTTATACACAAGTAACATGTGATTTTAAAAGGGGACTTTGGCACTTGTAGATGTTGGTATTTCTAGTAGTTCTTGCTACTATTTTCCCCTCAGATACTGTGGGAGACTACTTTTTGAAATCGTTAAAGTAATGAAAATAGATTATAGGATGGCAGTGCCAAAGGCCGAGAGGAGCAAAAAAAAAAAAGAGTTTCTGTTCATCAGATGTCTTAGTTTTTATTTTCTGTTGCTGTAGCAGCGCATCCAAGGATGGATATTAGGCTCGGCTTTGGAGGCTGAAAAGCCAAGATGCAGAGGCCTCCCCAGTGGATGGTATCACAATCATGAGAACATAGGCAGAAGAGATTACACAATGAAAGAGGATGCCAGAAGATTTAGGGTCCTACTTTGCTTTTTTGTTTTTAACAATTTACTTTAGTGGGAACCAAAGTCTCTGAAGAACACTGTCCATTCTGAGGGGCAACCCTAATGACCTAACTGTATTTCATTAGTTCCAACCTCTTAAAAGTTCTACCATCTCAACACTGGGAATCAAGTTTCTAAACCAGGAATCTTTTAGGGGAATGCAATAAATTCACATCCAAACCATATCAACAAAGACAGTTTCATTTATACAAGATAATTAAATTCTAGTGTCATGGTGTACAAGGCAACACTGTACCTATAGTTAATAACATTGCTACAGGGCACTCAAAGGGTAAAATGTTGCCAGCCCTTTGATAGGTGAATTGTATGATAGGAGAATTCATTAATACTGTTGGCGACCATACAGCTAATAAGTGGCTGAATAGGGTTTCAAATCTGGTGTCCATCATGGGGCAAATATTCAACAAATGTTTGCTGAATGGATAAATAAGTGAATAGGTAAACAATTACCTTTTACTTTTAAATAAAAATGCTCATTATTTTCATTAACATCAGCAATAAACAGTGATATTCTCTTTCAGGTATAACTCAACATTGCCACGAACACTCTAGTAGCAAATGCAATACAAGATGCAATTATCAAAATATACTTGAAAATAAGATTATAATTTTTTTGTTTGTTTTTTTGTTTGTTTGTTTTGTTTTTCGAGACAGGGTTTCTCTGTGTAGCCCTGGCTGTCCTGGAACTCACTCGGTAGACTAGGTTGGCCTCGAACTCAGAAACCCACCTGCCTCTGCCTCCCATTTGCTGGATTAAAGGTATGCACCACCACTGCCCTGCTAAGACTATAATTTTTAACAGAATGTGATATTGTAAGACTCTGGGGAGCCTTAGCTTACCGGAGACCCCCGAGTGAACAACATGGAGTTGGGGATCTATACAAAAAGCAAGAGGAATTTATTGTTCCAGCATGCTGGGGTTGCCCTGCACACAAAGGAGGAAGGGAGCGACCACACGCAGCAGGTTTGGAGAGCTTTTATACAGTTTTTAGAGTGCAGACATTAGACACAATGTGATTGACAGAACAGTGAACCCTTTAAACTGATTGGTCTTTAGGGAATGAGGTAGTAGAGGCTTTTTCAGCCCTGCCCTTCCAGTCTGCCTGCTCTCTAACCTGTTTCTTCCAGGAGGGGAGGGCTGTTCATGTGCTCGGGGCCTGGTGGAATTTTTCAAAGTTCCTGAGCTGACCTCTTCAATATAATATCCAGGAAAAGCCACAAACTATCAAAAGCAACTAATTTTCATATTATAATTTTATAATTAGATTGGATAAGAAATAAAATTACAAAAATCCACAGATTTTGTCTATGGAAATAGAACAAAAGTGTGCATTACGGCTTGTTAGAGGCTTTGGTTTGTTTATTTGTTTGGCAGATTTCGTGTGTGTGTGTGTGTGTGTGTGAGACAAGAGTACAACAGCATCACTATGTAGCACTAGTTGGCCTACAACTCACTATATAGACCAGGCTGGCTTTGAACTCAACAGAAATCTCCCTGCTTTTACCTCCCACAGTGCTGGGACTGAAGGCTTGTTCTACCACACCCAACTTCCCAACCAGCTATTTACATGGGATTTGGAGATCTGAACTCAGTCTGAAAACATCTTCAAGCATGCACATCTCCCCATGCCTTGTTTTTTTTAAAATCATATTTAAAAGAATAAATGTTGACTGAATATTGTAGCACATATCTACAATCCCAGCACTTGAAAAGTGGAGGCAGGAGAATCATGACTTTGAGGCTACCTTTGGCTACACATGAGTTCCAGGTCAACTCTAACCAGAGAAGCCTTAATCAGAGTTCTAATGAACAATGGTGGATGCTGAGTCATGGCTGCACAAAGTACTGAGAACAAGTGACAAATGAGTGGTGATCCCTAAACAAGATATTTATACTCTACCCCTTCTAAGGCCTAAGGGGCATTATGGAAGAGGGGGCATAGAGAATAGAAGAGTTAGTTAGAAGTTAGGGAGAAGGGCTGCAAATGTTATCTTTTAGGTAAGACACAACTACTGCAATCATAAGCTCATAGCAGCTATGGAGACCTGCATTAGGCCTGAACAAAAATAGACACATCAACAGTCAGGCATGGATGTGGCTCACAGACCCTACAGACCTTACCCTGCTTAAGTATTTGCTACTAATAGAGTCAGGGGGAGGGGAAATCACTCCCTTTAGTTGTGTACCAACTGGTGAACCCACCAGGCTTCAGTGGATAGTCCCAATTGGACAGTCACATAAATGGCTCTGTTTAAACTAATTGAGTCAAAACCACTGCATTTGGCTTTTTATGTGGGCCCTGGGGATTAAACTCAGATCATCAGGCTTCTGTAGCAAATAAAGTAGCTATCTCCCTGCTCCCCCCATTTTAAAATGTTATTTCTTTTTTAAAAATTATTCCTTTTTTTTAAAAAAAAATTGTTTATTTAATGTATATGAGTACATTGTAGCTGTCTTCAAACACACCAGAAGACTGCATCAGATCCCATTACAGATGCTTGTGAGCCACCGTGTGGTTGCTGAGAATTGAACTCAGGACCTCTGGGAGAGTAGTCAGTGCCCTGAGCCATCTCTCCAGCCCGAAATGTTATTTCTTCTATTTTTTAATAATGTGTCTGTTTGTGGGTGTGGGTGTGAGTGCAGGTGTCTGAAGAAGCCAGAAAGATCTCATAAGGGATGAGGGGGACCTGCAATATTGAATAATGACAACAGAAATCATTGTATAACCCTGCCCCCCAAAAAACCAAAACCTAAAAACTAACAACAACAACAACAACACCCCAAAAAACTAAAAACTAAAAACAAAACTGCTAAGAGAACCTAACTAGCAATTTCAAGGTCCTGGGTAAGAATAAGATATTAAGAAAAAAGCAAAAGGAATGAAAGGGCAGATATAATAAAGGGCAGAAATTTATAATAAGGAAAAGATACGTAAGGATCAGCCAAGTTAAAACTTAAACAAACAAACAACCCAGTGTCTCAGAAATGAGGATAACTAGTTACTGACCCTACATGGCGCAGATCTGATTCCATAGCAGCTTCCCTCCAAAACACACCAAATGGACCCAAGCTCACACTTCACAGACCTATCACTCACCCTGCAATGACTCCGGGGGTTTTTCATGCTTACCCACAGATACACAACACCATAAAGACTTTGGGTCACTTATTCCAGGTTCCCTTCCATCTCTCCTCCTAGACACTAAAAGACTGCGTCACTAACCACCCAGTCAACTCACTGTTACCTTCCCTCCAGGGACGTCTGAGAAACTTGAAATCCATGTCCTAACACTCCCAAATAGAAATCTTTTCAACTTTTATTTTATTGGTTGTTTTATTTATTTGCTTTTCAAACGCTATCCCCGTTCCCAGTTAACCCCCTAACCCATCCCCCTCCCTCTGTTTCTGTGAGGGTGCTCCCCCACCCATCCACCTCCTCCCCTCCCGCCTCACCGCCCTAGCATTTCCCTACGCTGGATCATGGAGCCTCCACAGGACCAAGGACCTCCCCTCCCACTGATGCCAGACAAGGTAATCCTCTGCTACCTATGCAGCTGGAGCCATGGGTCCCTCCATTTGCACTCTTTGGTTGGTGGTTTAGTCCCTGGGAGCTTTTTTGGGGGGGTGGGGGAGGGCGTCTGGTTGGTTGATATTGTTGTTTTTCCTGTGGGGTTGCAAACCCCTTCAGCCCCTTCAGTCCTTCTCCTAACTCCTCCGTTGGGGGTCCCTGCGCTTAGTCCGATGTTTGGCTGAGTGCATCCGCTTCTGTCTGTATTGGTCAGGCTCTGGCACAGCCTCTCAGGGCCAAGTAAAGATCTTATCTCAGTGCTTAACTAGACCTAAATCTGTTAGACTCAGGTACCTACGCAGCTTGGAGGGAGGGGCCTTTGCATCCCTGGACTCACTGGGCACATGCTCAGTGCCTGTAAGCAAGCTATCGCCCGCCAATAGTAACAGTGCACGTACACTGTCTTAGTGCGGGTGCTAGTCGTAGGAGAGGCGGGCTTTCCGAGGTTCTTCGGTGTTTTTCGTCCGGCTAGGAAGGTGTCTGACCCCTTGGGAGACTATCTACCAGAACCGCCATCTTGGAAGGATGAGCATTTGTGCTCAGGGTTACCCCATCTTCCCTAATAGGGCTTCTAGGGGGCGGAAGATGGCAGACAGCATGGGGTCTGCGTTGCTCTGCCCCAGCCTCTGGGTGTTGATCACCTCATAGGGCAAGCAGGATAGGAGCTTGACTCAAGCCTCAGGGTACAGAGGCCCTAGACATCCCCCGCCGCACCCCACCCCATCCCCAACCCCGCGAGCAGCTCGGGTTCTACCACATGCAGCCCACTCCTCTGCGCCTGCCACTCCTGCATCAGCCCTCAGAGCCTACCTGGCGGCACCACCTTCAAGAGCTTTGACACTGACTGGGGCCACAAATAGGAGGGGTTTTATGCCAGATAGGACTAGCATCTGGGCAGTCACTGAACTTGTGGGGGTCCAGGTGGAGCAAGGGAAAAGAGGAGGTGTCTTAGTTTCGGACTTAGGTCCGGATGCTGAAATCCCTGGCAGTGTGCGTTTCACTATTGTAGGTGATTCCATACTGGGAACCCAGGATCTCTGGAGGAAGTCATGGAGTGTGGGTAACAGCTGTGATGAGGCTACCTTAGCTCAGTTTCAAATTCTAGTTACAACAAGCCTTTTGGGTTTCCGTTCACTGTTCCTAAGCAGTAAGGTTAATGTTTTCTAAAGATCCACTTTTTTAAAAAATGTATTACTTTAAACTGGTTTGGTTTTCCCTAAGAGTTTGCTTTCAAGTGCTAATTTGTAACCGCGTGCCTACCCTTTTTGACTCCTGAATTATTTAACAGCCTAGTGCAAAACTTGCAAAAAAAAAAAAAAAAAGTTTCCAAGATTCAAAGGGCAAGGGAATTAGTGCTTCCTGTAAGGTAGGGAATGAACAAGGTTTTATTTTAGAAGAAAAAAAAAGCAATTAAATGCAGATGTGTTCACTGGTCTTTGGTTGCAGGGGTTAAAGCTACCCATGACAGCTATTCCTGATTTGGCCTACTTCAGTTTATGGAGTCTCTGTTCTCAGAATTAATGTCCCAAAGAAAGAATGAAGAGGGGGTACCAGAAATGTCACAGTTCCTAACATAATGTTTCATTTCCAAAACACATAAAAGATTAATTTTGTTCCAAGCATGGGGGTGCACACATGTAGTCCCAGTGTTTCTGGAAGCTGAGGCAGGATGATCACAAGTTTCAGGCCAGCCTGGAAAAATAGAGCAAGACATTGTTTCAGTGTGAGTGGGGGGTGGGGGGGCAGGGGAGAGTAAAGTCGATACTCTGATAATGTGAGTTATTCTTGATTTGTGGTCTGAAAGTTTGTCTGAATTATACTGAATATGAAATTTAATGAAAGTCCTCTGAAGTGTCGAATACAGGGCCAGTTTTCAAAACTCTTTCGTGATTTGTTTGAAAAGACTGTCTTCAGTTGTTGAGTTCAACATTATGTACACATGATAGCTGGGCTGTTTAACTTGACCTTGTCTTGCTGGCATTGGGGGCACATAGGTGCAGACAGGATTACAGATGGAGGCCAGCCTGGACAACATAGCAAGACTCCATGTCAAAAGGCTGAAGGCTAGAGGTGTAGCTCAGTGGTATAGCATTGCCTAGCATGTAAAATACTAAATTCAAACTCTAGCACCACAAAATTTATTTATGTTTACTTATTAACCATAAGTTATAGATAAATATTCTTCTTTTTATTTCTATCAAGACAGAGTTTCTCTGTGTAGCCTTGGCTGTCCTGGAACTTGCTCTGTAGACCAGGCTAGCCTACAATTCAGACATCCTTCTGCCTCTGTATCTTGAGTGCTGGGATTAAAGACTTGCACCACCTGGCTCCAGATAAATATTTTTCATTGTTGCTAAGCTATGTTTTCCTTGTACCAGTCAACTTCTGCTTTCTCTACTTTGAAGTTTTATTATTAAATGAGTGAACCACAGAGGTGAAAGACCAAATCAGCCAGGGCTACAACATAGTGAGAACTTGTCTCAACAACCCCGCAACCATCTTAACTCAGCATAGGTTTCAACCTCCCTTTTGTCACTAGGCAAGGGAGAAGGCATCCTAGGCTGGAGCCTTACAGGCATTGCTTGGGTTTCAGAGGTGTGGAAGAAACATAGTGAAATCTGTTGATTGGTATGCCATAATCCAAGGTCATGGTACACCAGTAGGCCTTGAAAATATCTTAGCCTATGTTGGCATCATAAGTATAGGAGAGAAACAAGAGGTAAGGGAAATTTGAGGTACATTAATTTTATATTGCTAGTCTCCTATACATATTCACTTAATAGCTAACATCTCTACTCGAGAAATTGTGCAGAAAACATGTGGTCCAAGGAGTAAGTTGCAAATGAGACAGATGCACTATGCAAGCAGAGATTCAAGGCAGTATGAGAAAAATAGTCTTGCCTCTTTTACCAGAACCCACAAAAGTGGCAACATGGACTTCATTCTCAACAAAACGGTGAAGGTGACTATGGTCACCATCTGGAAGTACTACTATTATACATGCTTGGTTAAGGACTTCCATACCAAGAAGTGAGTACGGAAGGACAACCCCATTATTCCCAGCAAGAAAAGTTCTCAACAAGCTAGTAGGCTATGTTACTCATCTGAAGCAGATTCCTGAGAGGAAGCTCTATCAAGTTGCAGGAGGAGATAGTTAAGTTCCTGAGGTCTCAGCCTTGGATTGGGAGACCATTGAGATAGATCCCAACACCAACAGAACACTGAAGCTTCTGGACTTTAGCAGTCTCCAACATGCAGGTCACTCAACCTACAGTTGGGAGGAGTTTGAACACCATGCAGAGCCATTTGAATGTTTTTGTCTGTTCTGTAATTTAAAACAAAACAAAACAAAACAAAACTTGAGACAACTCTTAAAAAAGAAAAATGGTCTTAAATTTCTTTCTTTCTTTCTTTCTTTCTTTTTTTTTGGTTTTTCAAGACAGGGTTTCTCTGTATAGCCCTGGCTGTCCTGGAACTCACTCTGTAGACCAGGCTGGCCTCGAACTCAGAAATCCGCCTGTCTCCGCCTCCCAAGTGCTGGGATTAAAGGTGTGCGCCACCACTGCCCAGCTTATATTTGTTTCAGTGTTTAATTTAAACCTTTAATCTAATTAGAATTTAGTCTGGTGCATGGTGTGACATGCAAGATCAAGCTGGTTTTCCTGCAGCACATAAAAACAATCCAGACTTAGGTAGGAAGAGACTTTGACTAGAAAGAAAAGCTATAAATACAGTACCAATTAGAATCATAATAGTTTTCTTTTTATTTTTTAAGGATTTATTTATTTCATGTATGTGAGTACACTGTGGCTGTCTTCATACACACCAGAAGAGGGCATCAGATCTCATTACAGATGGCTGTGAGCCACCATGTAGTTGCTGGGATTTGAACTCAGGACCTCTGGAAGAGCAGTCAGTGCTCTTAGCCAGTGAGCCATCTCTCCAGCCCATAATACTTTTATTTTGTTATGGTTTGGAGGAGCATTCATTTTGAAATGTGACAGAATGGCTTGAAACTTCTGAGATTGTACAGAAAATAAATTTACTGGTGGAACTTTCTGTTAACTCTAGGAGCTGGGAGGCAAAGCAGACGCATCTCTATGAGTTTAAGGCCATCTTGTTCAGTAAAGGGAGTTCCAGGACAGCCAAGACTATTAGGCAGAGAAACCAGGTCTGGAAAAACAACAACAAATTTGCAAGAAAAAAACTCCTTTGAAATTGATTTTTTTCAGAAGGATAATTTCCTGTTAGAATTCACAATTCATTTTACTTGTTTATATCATTTCTTCCTACATATTTGGTTTATCTCTGCATGACTCTATCTTCCCTACTTTTTCTGAGCCAACGTCTCAGTATGTAGCTCTGGAAACTCACTCTGTAGACCAGGCTTGCCTCAAACTCATAGAGTTCCACTTGCCTCTGCCTCCTCAGTGCTGAAAGTAACGGTGTGCACCACCACACCTGGTCTTCTTCCTTCCTTTCATAAAGCCTTTTCTGTTTGGTTCTGAGATACTTGCAGATTTCTAAGATGCCATTGAACCAATATAGTAACAAAAGAAATAAGCCTGGCAGAGGCAGATAGACCACTGAGTTCGAGGAGTCTGGTCTACAAAGGGGAGTTCCAGGACGGCCAGGGCTATGTAGAGAAACCCTGTCTCGAAGGAATACAAAATAAAAATAAACAATGGAGCTGGAGAGATGGCTCAGTAGTTAAGAGCACTTACTGCTCTTTCAGAGGATCCAAGTTCAGTTACCAGAACACACATAGTGGCTCATAGCCATCCGTAAATCTAGCTCCAAGGCATTTGACACCATCTTCTGATCTCCAGTAACACATGTGGTGCACAGACATACATACAGGCAAAACACTCATACACACATAAATGAAAATAAATCTTAAAAAATCATACCAATTGTCAGATAAGAGAATATGATCTATAGTTGATATGATTGAAAAATTAGGAAACTAAAAAAAATAAAAACTACACAAAGAAGTAACCAAAATTGATAGCCCACATGACCAGAAGAAGATATCAGATCGCCTGTAAAGCTAGAGACAGTTGTGAAATTTTGACTTGGGGACCTAGACAGTTGGTAGAAATGAAGCTCTTGGCCTTGCACATATGTTGGTTTCTGGTAGAAGCTGAAAGATTTTTATTTTCGGAGTGCTCAGGGAGGCAGATCTGAACTGTGTCCCAGAAGGGAGATTGTACAACATTTTTAAAGGATGGGAACACAAAGCAAGGGAAGAGCTGGTAGGGAGCTGCAGTGTTACCCAATTGTGTTTTGACATTATGGGTTAAGCAAGGGAGACTTAAGGTTAGCCATTGGAGACTGGGCCATATTCAGAGTACCTTGCTTCAAGGTTCTTAATTCATTCTACAAGTCAGGTCCAAAGCCCAGTGATAAGACAAATGAACGGGTCAGCTGCATGTAGTTAATTCTTAACCATAACAGGTAATTGGTTATCTATTTTTACAACATACGCACCTTGGTTTAGATAACAGCAATTTCTCCTTTTGTTTATCTTTAACTAATTAGCTAATTAACATCCCAAGTGCTGCTCCCCATCCACCCTCACTGAGACCATCTCCTACCTCTGACAGGATGCCTCCCCTGGGCATCGCCCCACCCTAATGCATCAAGTCTCTGCCAAATTAGGCACATCCTCTCCTATGGAGGCCAGATAAGACAGCCTTGTTGGGATAACAGCAATTTCTATATTCTTTACTGGTTAACAGACAATTAAGGAAACATTTGGAGAAGTGGGCTAGGTGCCTGTTCCTAGGCCTGGAAACATGGACTTGTTTGACCCTGCCTGCAAGATGGACAAGTTGTCCTTGAGATGGCTGGACTCAGACAATTGTTTTCAAAAGAAGCTGTTCAGCTTGCCTAGGGCCTGGGACCTTGAATTTAGTTTTTCTCTACGACTAAATGGAATCTGAAAACGAATTGGTAGTACTTAGAATAAGATTCTTTTGCTTGTTCCCAACAATATTAGGAGGCACTCTATCATCTGAGGTACATACGTAGCCTGAGAATGTCTAATATATATACTAGACTGGCTTTGAACTCACCACAATCCTAGTTTAGTCTCTGTTATGCTGGAATTACAGGCATGCCTCATCATACCTGGCTGTTGGATGCTTTTTTTATCTTTGATTTTTTTTTTAATTAAAAAATTTTTGAGCTGGGCAGTGGTGGCGCATGCCTTTAATCCCAGCTCTTGGGAGGCAGAGGCAGGTGGATTTCTGAGTTCGAGGCCAGCCTGGTCTACAGAGTGAGTTCCAGGACAGCCAGGACTATACAGAGAAACCCTGTCTCAAAAAAACAAAAAAAAAATTTTTTTGAAATTATAATTTAATTACATTTCACCCTTCCTTTTCCTTCCTCCAACCCCTCCCATATACTCCTTCTTGCTCTTCACATTCATGGCCTCTTTTTTGTTTATTTGCTTGTTTGCTTTTTGGGGGGGGTGAAGAAGACTTAGAGATGGTCTTGATTCTGGAGAGATTGCTTTTCTGAGACAAGGTTTTATGTATCACTTGATAGTTGAAGTTGTTCTTGAATTCCTGATCCTTTTGCCTTGGCCACCATGCCCAGCTGTTGGATACTTTGGGTCTTGGATTTCTTTGGTGTGGGGGGTGTAGTGGTAATTCTAAAATTTTGGTTTCTTTTAGAAAAACCACAAAAATATTATAAGAATAAATTTTCATTTTAATCTCAGGTGTGGGGATATGGGGCTGCGTCATACTGACCACAGCAGGTGACTATGATTTGCCTCATGCTCTAGCAGAGGTATAATTTTGCCAGCTGCAGGTAATTACTACAGTTGTGTGACATTTGGAATTCTGGGAACTTTTCCGAGGTTATATAAATGCTAGAGCCCCAATAGGCATGGTTTGGTTTATTGGTTGCAGTTTGTTAGTAGTTGTGTTCAAAGAAGGAACAAAAGGAAAGACATTAGGTTCAGGGATTCTCTCTCTCTCTCTCTCTCCCACCCTCTACCCATATTTCCCTCCTAGCTAGTGATAGGGGGTGAAACCAGGGTGGGATAAAGAAGAACCCACAAAGTAGATAAGACCATCTACAAGAGGGATTATTGGGGGAGATTTTTTGTTTTGATTTCATTTGAGTTTTGTTTATTTTGTTTTTGAAATAAGGTCTTATGTAGCCCAGGCTGGGCTTAGATTTGCTCTCTAGTCTAGGACGACCTTGAACTCCTGGTCTCCCTTTTCTCACCCCCCCCAAGGTCTAGTTTTATGCAGTGCTAGGGACTGAACTCACAGAGATGAGTTTCTTTCTTTTTGTATCTTTTAGAAAAGAACTTTACCAATTGAAGTATCGCTCTGGCCTTTCTTTTTAAGATTTGTTTGTTTGTTATTTTAATTAATTGTGTGGATGTGTGTGTACATGTGTACGTAAGTTCCCTTGGAAACTAGAAGATCTCTGGAGCAGAGTTATAAACAATTGTGACCTGCTTGATGTAGGTATTGGGAACTCAACTTCAATCCTCTGCAACATCAAGTGCTCCCAACCACTGAGCCATCTCTCCAGTGCCTCCTATTATTTCTAATAACTTGATCCTCATTTTCTTCTGAGCCCTCTTAATCAGCACCTGTAATGGTCATATTTATAAAAAGGAGCCTCCTGATGTATGAATTATCTAACACGATCCATTGACTTTTTCTGCCACATTCCTCTCTCAAACTGGCTTAAATATCCATATTTCTACAGTTTGTTTTAGGCAATCTAGAATTTTAAAGTCATGTTTCTCAATAAGGTTCTAGCCTCTACCTGTTTAAAAGATGTATTTTAGATGTTTTTTTCACAATAACACGCTTCTCCTGGTGTCTGTGTTAGTTTCCTATTGTAACTAACAAATCACCCCCCAAACTGGTCACTTAAAAGACAAATATGACCAGTGAGTGTGTTGGTGCAAGCCTTTAGTCTCAACCCTCAGGAGGCAGAGGCAGACATGGATCTCTGTGAGTTCAAGGCCACCCTGGTCTACATTGAAAATTCCAGGCTAACCAGGGTTACATTGTGAAACCCTGCCTAAAAAATTATTCAGAAATTTAAGGTTGAGGATGAAATGCTTGCCTAGCATGCAGAAGACCATCCAGCCAATCCCTAGCATGCAGAAACAAACACAAAAAAGAAATTAATGTTTTTATAACTACAGTCCATAAATCCAAAATCAATACCAATCAGCTGTTTTAATTTTTAATATTTTAAAACTATCTCTCTGGTGACCCATTGCTTGTTCAGTACACTGTTGCTAAGTCTACATATTGCTTACAGTTTATAAAGTTTCTTTTGGATACAAAGTTTCTCAGGATAAGATTGACCAAAGACTGGAATGGGTCTCTGCTGCATATGTCAATATACAAAGCTAAGATGAAAAACAAAAGGGGAATAAAGTATATGTATATAGAAAAAAAAAAGAATATTGACTGGTCCATTGTCCCTCCAGGAGTTTTAAGGGAACCCATTCTTGTTTTGTCTAGCTTCTGGTGGCTGCTGGCTGTCCATGGCCTATGAGCACATAACCATAATCTTTGTCTCTGTAGTCACATCTCTCCTGTTCTATTTATGCCACCTACCTCTGCCTTTTTCCTATGATTTGGATTTAGGACCTAGCTGGATAATTCAGGATAATTTCTCCATCTCAAAATGCTTCATGCAGTCACAATGGAAAGACCTTCTTTTTGTCATATGAGGACAATTGATCTAGGGATTAAGACATGGATCTCTATTGGGGGCTGTTTTATCTCAGTGAGGAAAGAATGTGTATTTCAACATGGGGGAACAGAGCCAAGAAAACTCAGAAATTAAGTTGCATAATTTTAGCACTATGCAAAAACAACAGAAGAGGGAGCTCTGACATTTGAAAATCTTCCCTGAACCCCATCTTCTTCAGAAAGCTCAAGAACATTAATTTCATATAAAGAAGAACAAAATAAATGTACAGGGGATATCCCATGCAGTTATAAGAATGGGAGAGTTGATCCCAGCACTTGGGAGACAGAGGCAGGCAGATTTCTGAGTTCGAGGCCAGCCTGGTCTACAGAGTGGGTTCCAGGACAGCCAGGGCTACACAGAGAAACCCTGTCTCGGAAAACCAAAAAAAAAAAAAAAAAAAAAAAAAAAGAATGGGAGAGTAAGGGATAAAATGTCATTGTTAGAGACAGTGAATGCATGCCAGAGACACTAGCTCACAACAGAGCAAAATCGTAGCTAGCTATTTGGAACAAGCTAAATAACATTATAAAAGTTATTCAAGACAATCAAAGAAAAACTTAAGAACTACCAGAAAAACTATAAAATAATGGTAGTTTTAAGGAACTATTTGGAAATGAAAGGAAAAAATAACATTCAGAAGAGTAGACTAAACTTGAAATGACACAAAGCAAATAGGCACAATATGTGCTCGATGGCTTAAGAGAAACAGGAGGCAACACTTGGTAGGTTGAGGTAGGGGGAATTGCATGTTCAAGACCAGCCTGTTCTACAAAATGAGTTCAAGGCCAGCCCGAGGAATGTAATAAAACTCAAAAAGAGAACTAGAAAGGTAATAGGAGAAGTATGTTTATTTTTTTTTAATTTGGTGTTTCTAGACATGGTCTTACTATGGAGCTTAGGCTGTCCTGGAACTCACTTTGTAGAACAGGCTGGCCTCACACTTGGAGATTTGCCTGTTTCTGTTTTCCTGGTGCTGGGATTAAAGGCATGCACCATCACTGCCCTGCTCAGTGGTTAAGAGTATTAGCTGCTCTTCCATTTTCATCTCCTGCCACTCCTTTCTTTTCCTGCCAGGTAACTCTGTTGACATATTTCAGTGATGTGGGGGCAGCCTTTTAAATTCATTGAGTCACTGGATTCCAAATCATCCTTTCAATTCCCAGTACTCACATGGCAGTACACAGCATGGCAGCTGTTTGTAACTCCAGTTCCAGGTGATCTGACACACTCACACCAATGCACATAAAATTTAAAAAATTAACTATTAAAAAAAATAACCAGGTATAGAGTTGGAAGTGTAGCTCAGTGGAAAATCAGTGGTAAAGTGCTTACCTGGTATGAGTGAGGCCCTGGGTTCCAACACACACACACACACACACACACACACACACACACACACACACACAGAGTAGCCAGGAGACAAGCCAGAGTGGTAGTCCAGAACACAGAAAGCAGAGGCAGAGTTCATGGCTACATGGGTTTGAGATCAACATAGACTACATAGTATTAATAATCAGGAATATTAAAATAGCCATTATAATTCCATTCCACAAGTTCAAAAGAGATTTTTGAAAGACCAAATAGAAAAAAATGCAATGAGTTGGGTGGTATTAACAGCATATTCAATTTTACAGATGCAAAACTTAGGGAATTTGAACATAGTAGTAGAAACTGTCCAAACTGGAGTACAGAAAGTAAAAGAACAAAAAATAAATCGAATTTCAAGCTGTGGGGTAAATTCAAGTCTGTGTTGTGGGGAAGGAGGGTGTCCTACTTAGGGTTTTACTGCTGTGAACAGACACCATGACCAAGGTAACTCTTTTTTTTTTTTTTCCGAGACAGGGTTTCTCTGTATAGCCCTACCTGTCCTGGAACTCACTCTGTAGACCAGGCTGGCCTCGAACTTAGAAATCCGCCTGCCGATGCCTCCCAAGTGCTGGGATTAAAGGTGTGCACCACCACTGCCCGGCCCAAGGTAACTCCTATGACAAGGTTTAATTGGGGCTGGCTTACAGGTTCATAGGTTCAGTCCATTATCATCAAGGCAGGAGCATGGCAGCATCCAGGCAGGCATGGTGCAGGAGGAGCTGAGAGTTCTACATCTTCATCTGAAGGCTGCTAGAAGACTGGCTTCCAGGCAGCTAGGATGAGGGTCTCAAAGCTCATGCCCACAGTGACATACTTTCTTCAACAAGGCCACACCTACTGGAACAAGGCCATACCTCCAAATAGTGCCACTCTCTGGGCCAAACATAGTCAAACCACCACAGAGAAGTTTGTTGGAGGGGTGTATGGGGCATAAAATATTTGAGATTCCATGAACCTGAGAGTAAAAATAGCTGTCTACAGTGAAGAGCAATAAGTTCTATTCTCATCAATTGTTACAAATTATATCACCATTAAGTTTGACAGCAACCCTTAGTACCAGAATAAACTGGAATCACAGGCTATATCAATAAAGGAAATGTGAACCAAGAGATTTATACCAAGCAAAACTAACTTTCAGCTGTAAAAGACTTGGACAAACTGTTCTCAACATTCAAGAGCTCAAGATCTGTTGTTTTTATGAGTCTTCCCTGGGGGATCTGTTAAAGAACAAGACATCTGGATTGATGATAGGCACTGAATCAAGAGCTAAGGCAATACCAGCTAAAAACAAGACACGTGGTAATGGCTCGGGTACAGTAGCCACTATATAGCTGTAAAACACTGTTGGAAGATAATACGGTGAATGTAGTAGCAATGTTCAACTATTCTTAGTAATTGTATCAATGGCATTAGTATTGTTATCTGGGTTGCCTAGAAGGTTAAGAGCAGGCTTGAGACTGATATCCTGTGAAAGGCCTGTTCAGAAGGTTGACCCTTGGCCAGCATCTGGAAACATTCATTTGAAGGGCCTCTAATCTTTTCTTAACTAACCAGAGTGGTTCACTGTCTCAATCATGTTGACTATGTGGCTTATGCTGCTCATCTTCTTTCTTTCTGGAGTTCTGTGTCCTCTGTGAGGGTGACAGCATGAGAAAGCCTGAACATGGATTCCTCCAGACTCTCCCACATAGCCCAGGCTGGCCTTGAAGTCTTCTCTTCTGCCTCAGTACTGAGATTACAGGTGTGAGCTACCATGCCAAGTTGCCTGGGCCTTTTGCATTGGTAATTCAATTCTAGTTCATATTCTTTAGCTGTTAGGAACCTTAATAGTAAGTACTAATATGTACTGAGTGGGGTGATTTGGAATCCAGTGACTCAATGAATTTAAAAGGCTGCCCTCACACCACTGAAATAAGTCAACAGAGTTACCTGGCAGGAAAAGAAAGAAGGAGCCAGACAGTGGTGGCACACGCCTTTAATCCCAGCACTTGGGAGGCAGAGGCAGGTGGATTTCTGAGTTAGAGGCCAGCCTGGTCTACAGAGTGAGTTCCAGGACAGCCAGAGCTACACAGAGAAACTCTGTCTCAAAAAACAAACAAAAAAGAAAAGAAAGAAGGAGAGGTGGGAGATGAAAAATTCCTGGTGAATAAATGTCTGTGCAGTTACTTCTACATCAGCAACCAAACTGTTTTTTTTAAATGTTCATTTATTTTATGTGTATAAGCATTTTGCCTGCATGTATGTGAACCACATGTGAACCTGGTGCCTGCAGAGGCCAGACGAAGGCATTGCAATGGTTGGAACTGAAGTTAGATATGGTTGTGAACCACCATGTGAATACTGGAAACTGAACCCAGGTCCTCTGTGAGAGTAGCAAGTGTACTTAACTGCTGAGCTCTCTATTTCTCCAGCCCCCTAAACTGTTTTTAATCTCTCTTATAAACAAAAGTTACCAAAGATTTGTTTCTTCTTAAATAAAAGCTTTGCCCAGGTTGGCCCAAATTCTTGAGTTAAAAGCTCCTTCTGCCTCAGCCTCCTAAGTAGCTGGTACTATAGGCTTGGCACCATCACATCCAGCTCTTGTCTATGGAATATGAAAATGATAAATCCAATAACAGACAGTGGCTTGCTGGATCACTTGTCCATTTTTGTCCTTGCTGGCTCAAAAGGGAAGAAAATCGAACTCAAATGATAACTTTGGGTTGAAGTCTATCTTAGGGTTTTATTGTTGTGAACAGTTATCATGACCATGGTAACTCTTATAAAGGAAAACATTTGATTGGGGCTGGTGTATAGTGCCAAGGTTTAGTCCATTATAATCGTGGTGGGGAACATGGCAGTATACAGACAGACAAGGTGCTGGAGAGGTAGCTGAGAGCTCTACATCTGGATTGATAGGCAGCAGGAAGAGACAGTGAGCCGCTAGGCCTGGCTTAAGCTTCTGAAACTCCAAATTCCTACCCAACAATGACACATTTTCTCCAACAAGGCTACCCCTACTCCAACAAGCTCATACCTCTCAAAAATGCCACTCTATGAGCCTACAAGGGCTAAAAATTTCAGTGTCTCTTCTGTGTGAGAGGAGAAAGACCCTAATGCCCCTCCCGAAAGAGTTTCCAGTGAAGTGCACTCCCTGCAAGTATTACAGACAGCAGGAACTGATCCAGGTGAGGTAAGAATGAAATTTGATTCAGTTTGACTTTATTTTTATTTTTTATTTTTTGAGACAGGGTTTCTCTGTATAGCCCTGGCTGTCCTGGAACTCACTCTGTAGACCAAGCCGGCCTTGAACTCAGAAATCTGCCTGCCTCTGCCTCCTGAGTGCTGGGCTTAAAGGTGTGCGCCACCACTGCCCGGCCAGCTTGACTTTAGTAAGCTGATGCTAGGTCAAAACTTGAGTCTGACACCAAGTGACTTATGTTTTTACATGCTTCAACACAGTAAAACTTTGGGGAAAAGTTTCCACATGACAGTTATCACAACAACACTTTAGGCATGGCTTCATTGAAACTCCCTTGTATCATAGGACCTCTCTAGAGCAAAGCACCTATGACCTTTACCATAAAGATAGATTTTATTGGCAGAGAAACAGTGCTCAGGAGTCTGGGCCTAGGGAGGGACTGTTTGTAATAATCACAACAGCAAATTCTTTCGCAAAGTGCATAGGACCTCTATCATGAGGATGGGTCCTACTAACTGAGAAACAACCCTCAGTATTCTATGAGGGCTGGCTTTACAGAATAGCGAAGATTACCAGGTATTATCATATCCATTCACAGCCTTCTGGATGGAAAATAGATGTCAGTTTCTTCTGTTGAAGAAAAAGGCCTGGGTGTTTAACAATTCTGTTTTTTTCTAGTGCTTTTCTGTGAGCTCCTTCCCTCTACAGCTGCATAGTGAGGGTGTGTCTGAAAAAACAAACTTTTAGAGTTTGCATTGCTTGCTGTATGGTGGTGCAAGCCTTTAATCCCAGCACTTGGGAGGCAGAGACAGGTGGATCTCTGTGAATTTTGAGTCTAGCCTGGTGTACACATACATACATAGTGAGAGCCTGTCTCAAAAAACAACAAACAAACAAAAGTTTGCATTGCTCTCTTCTCCAGTTGGAAGGAAAACAACAAAACCAAGTTTTCTTACTAGAGCAAGTCTTGCAATAAACCAGAGGTTTAAAGGGTTAAAATGAAAAAGAGAGGAAAAGAAGCCAGGTGTAATGGTTAGCATCCCATCCTTGTAGTGGGGCAGGAGGACTGCAAGGCTGAGACTAGTCTAAATTACTTAATGATTTCCAGGCCCCGATAGGCAATTCAGCAAGACACAGGCAAACAGACAAAAGACAGAAGAAAAAACAAATGAAACAAAGAAGAAAACCAAGCTAAGCAGTTGCCTTTGCGACACACCAGCCTCTTCTTGGCCCTCAGCTTAGATTTCAAGGCTGCTACGTTAAACATGTAAATGTTAAAGTTTTGAGAAACAAAGAGGAGACTCTTTTGAAAGGCTTTGTGTCTTGTGCTACCGGCTGTACAATACAAATCCACGTAACATGTTATATGCATCACTTTATGGAATACAAGATGGCTCATTCTGATAAAGCCGGTGAGAAAATCCAAACCAACCAACCAACCACCACCACCACCATCATCAACAACAAAACTGTTAGTGGCTCAGAGGGCTCCCTTGGTTTTTGCTGCCCATGGGAGGATTGCAATTTGAACAGAGAATTGGAAACACAGCAAGCCTCCAGTAGTAATGATTTCCGTGTTTTGCTGCCCCATGCAAAAGAGAAACAAAAGGAAAAGAGTAGACATCTCCACGTCACAACCCACTGAGAAAATCTTCAAAGAAATTTTGCTAATGTGTTCTTGTTGCCCTGAAATGTCTGGTCTCAGTGGCTGAAAGCTTTACAGACTCACATGTGTGTTTTGAGTGCGTCTGTTTAGACTTTGTGACTGACAAGATCAACAGGACTTTTAGAAAAACCTGGTCTGTTATTTGTGCTCCAAACACAGCTGTCTGGCCCTCCTTATGTGTCTGCTTTGCTGCCATTGGAATTAAGCTACTGCATTTTTTTTTAAAGTCTTGGATTGGCAGATCAAAGCTCCTGGCTTTGACTCAGCTGAAACCGGATAGTGTGTTCTGTGCAGTTTCTGCTCCTATGCAGCAGGACAGAAACGAAAGGTCACCTCAACAACAGCACTCAGCCTGACACAGACTCTGTGGGGCCATAAATGACAAAAAATATGGATGCTGATGGAACTGTCTGGGTTACAGACAAATGCTGACAGGAAAGGGCATGTTCCCAGGACACCATCTGAAATTGCAGTGCTGAATGACTAGAATCTGCTAAAAGATAAATTGCATTCCTAACCTGTGAATCCTCCCTTGGGGGAGGGCACATCACATAGAATGCAATCCCTGTACTCATTCCCCACATATCAGACTTGGGATCCCCCTTGGAGATGTCTCTCTGCTGTTGACTTGTGTTTCGTTTGTAGATTAGTTACAGCTCACACTAAGGGACTTGATAGCTTCTCCGTTGCCTCTTTCCTGGGATGCACAGTTTCCTAAGATATGATTTTCCTAGCAAGGGGCTGTATTGTCCTTTTTTTTGACTTCTTCGTGGGCAGGAGGAAATGAGTGGGAGGGGAGGGAAATCTGTTGTAGAACAATCCAAGACTCTTCCGGAGCAATTCTTGAACATTAATATGTCTTTCCCACTAAATCACATAAGGGCGTTTTCCAGTAAAAATTAAATGATTGGGAAATTTGAAGTTAGAATTACAGAGAAACTGACCGCTTTTGTAACAATGGAGTGAAATGGGAAATGCTGGGAGGCTCAGCAGAGGAGAGAGCCAAAGCTAAGCTTCATTTTTTCCAGAACTTCTCCTCGAATTTCTCCCTTCTTTCTGTAGAAGGATGCCTGCCTGATGCCTTGTTTCCAACCTGCTATTGAGAACTCTGTACTAAATACAGATGACAAGCCTCCCATCACCTATAGCTGGCAGCAGAGAGATGAGACAGGAGTGATGCTTACACCCACTCTGAGCACACAACTCATGATGCCACCTACACACATGGGAAGGTGGGACCAATGTGATGGATAAGCCAAACTGATGGAACCTGCCTATCCTCAGACAGTTCCTTTGAAACCAATAATTAAACTGAATTATATGGACTTAAATGGGTGGCGGGCCCCTCTGGAAACTAATAATCCCTAATACCTAACCAGTGTACATTGTGCTTTGTGTACCTTCTAGAATTCTGCTTGCATGTGCACCTGCCTATGCTGGTCTTGCCTTGGCACTGGAGAGAATTCAGATGTTGTTCAACTTACTGATCAGAATTTGGCTGAGCCAGAATGGATGCTTTGGCCAGCCCCTCACCCCAAAAAACAGAAAGAAACAAAGAAAGAAAGAAAGAAAGAAAGAGAGAGAGAGAGAGAAAGAAAAAAAGAAAAGAAGAAAAAACAGAAATTTAAGAAGGAAGCCACTGGTTTTCTAAAGCAGAGTTTTGTGGTTAATGACATATGTTTTAAGTGGTTAACTCCAGGTTTCCTGAAGGTTATAAGTTGTTAAAAAAAAAAAAAAAATAATAATAATAAGCTCAGCGGTTAAGAGCACCAAGTGCTCTTCCAAAGGTCCTGAGTTCAAACCTCAGCAACCACATGGTGGCTCACAACCATCTGTAATGGGATCTGGTGTGTCTGAAGACAGCTTCAGTGTGCTCATATACATAAAATAAATACAATCTTTTTAAAAATAAGCTTAGGGTCACAAATAAAGAGACCATCATTCCAACTGAAGTGCGTGGACAAGGCAAACTTTATTCTTGTTCAAGAGGGTATGCTATGGACAGCGGTCACGGAGGCCTGAAATGCTTTTGGTTTATATTCTGTCTCCGGTGGTGGCTGTGTATTTCCCCCATTGGCTGGGGTCTGATCTCACAATCTTACTCATTTGGCTAGTCTGAAAAGAATTGGCACCCAGGAAATGAAGGAATGAGAAATGGGTCATTGCTACAAGAAGAAAAAGGTCCCTTGACAGGCCATTAACTTTATAGAATAGAGAAGTAGGCTTTTGTGTATACAAAGGTTTTACTGGGGGTGGTGAGGGCTCAAACTGTTTGCATAAAAGTGTGGTGGTGGGAGATAAAAAGATTTTAATTCCTTGTCCCAAACACAAGTTGTGGTTTTTGTTTTGTTTTGTTTTTAGTGTTGGATAGAAAAGACTCATATTTGGTATTTCTTTCAAAGTGAATTCAATACTGTAGTCTGGCCTCATCCTGTTGCTGGGCTCTTACTAATAACTGTGCTATAAAGGTGATGCCTTGCTCACCTACCTGGACACAAAACACACTCCTGTAGTCCCAGCTTCTAGGGAGGCTGAGGCAAGAAGAGCTCTTCTGGCTTTCAGAGTCAACACAGACTGCACAAACTGATGTGCATGTCAAAAAATGCATTGTCCATCAGCCCAGGGACAGACTGGTTGCCTGGTAGTGCAATCTTTTGAAAGGGTGGCATTTAGCTGTCCTCCAGAAATGTTCCCTGTGTCTCTTTTCTGCTAAGGGTGGTAGTGAGATATCCCAGGAGGGAGCTTGTACACAGCATCCTTCAGACTCTATCTTACGAGTTTCCAACACAGTGAGATAAAGTATATGAGATATTTCAATCTTATTATCTTCTGAATCATTGAACACACACACACACACACACACACACACACACACATTGGTGTGGAATAAATGAACTACAGATAAAATTTCTAGTAAAAAAAAAAAAAAAAAAGTAGTGCAGGCAAGGACAGTTGCTACCAAGCCAGATGACTTGAGTAGAAGAGACATAACTCTGGCAAGTTGTCTCCTAACTTCCACAAATTTGTTATGGCATGCATGTATGTGCACACAGATACACAAAATGTAATTTTAAAAATTAAGCACAAAGAACCGTTCTGAAATCCTTGTTTTTCCCTTTATAGTAGCTAATGGTTCCCATCAATTGCCTGTTGTTGTGTACTTAACTTTCTTTCTATGCCGTACCCATTGCAGCAGACATAGCCCGATGTTTCCCCTTAAGACAGAAGAAGTGAAAATGAAGCAAGTTCTTTCTCTGCTCATACTTAGTGAAGAAAACCTGGAACTGAAACTGTCATCACTTTAACCCAGAATTGCATTGGCATTTTTAGTATTTCATCGTGACAAAAATCTGCCATTGTTTTCAGTAGCGTTTGTATACTGAATTGTTTTAGTACATTGCTCTATGTTGAATTGTCCAAGGTATATTTTCCAGTTAAATCTGAAAACATTTAAACATGTTTTGTGGCAAGATGCACACAAGGTAAATGTGTCACCTTAACCATTTTCTGTGTGTTTGCCATGTTTAAGTATTGATTTTGTTGTGCTTTTCAGTTTTGCTAACCTCAAGTCCTATGTCCATTCAATAACAACTACCCATTCTGTCCTTGCTCCAGCTCCCGGCAGTTACTACTCTGCTCTCTGTCTTTAGAAATGTTATTACTTTAGGGACTAATATCTGTGGAGCTACATAGTATTTGTCTTTCTGTGACTGGATTGTTTCACCTACATAATTGCTTAATGATTCATCACAGTAAAACATATTCTCAGGTGCTATGGAGGTAGCTTAGGTAAGAGAGCACTTGCCTAGCATACACAAAGTCCCTAGCAGCAGAAAAACCTGGCATGGTGGCACACAGATGTCATCTCAGGGCTCAAGGTAGGGAGGCAAGAGAATCAAGAACTTCAGTGTTATTCATTGCTACATAATGAAATTGAGGCCAGACAGAGATTCATGAGATTATTTCTCAAAAAAAAAAAATCACTTTAATTGGGAGAATTTAAATATACAAAAGAAGACAGTTTGATAAATTCCTATGAACTAGGCTTTATTCTAGTCATTATCATCAATTTGGTATTTTGTTTGATGTATTCTATGGATTATTCTTTTTAAAAAAGACGTATTTATTTCATGTATATGAGTACACTGTAGCCGTCTTCAGACACACCAGAGGAGGGTATCAGATCCCGTTACAGATGGTTGTGAGCCACCCTGTGGTTGCTGGGATTTGAACTCAGGACCTCTGGAAGAGCAATCAGTGCTCTTAACCGCTGAGCCATCTCTCCAGCCCCCTATGAAGTGTTCTTATTAAGGCATTTCCCCAACATTTCACTATGCAAAGTTTCCAAAATACACAGATGTTTAATACCCCTGCCACCTAGATTCTACAATTTCTATTTTGTCATATTTATTTTATCTATGCAGCCTTGGCTTACTCCCGTTCATCCCTCCGTCTCTCTCCCTACCACCCCATGTTACCCTTGAAGTAGTTTTAAGAAAGTTCCCAGATGTTATTTCAGTGATACACAGTCTACCTTATAGTCTATGTATAAAATGATGTTTACCAACAACAACCAAAAAAAAAATGATCATGCCTAAATAAAGGTAACAATCCCTTGATATCATCTTGTATCTAGTATATGTTTAATGCTTGGGCAGATCATACTGAGTAATATTTGACTTCCAGATATCTTGGACTTTCTGCATGGTCCCTGGGCCAGATTCTCAGCCAAAGCTTACAAGATCTTCCTAGCATCTCCAGTTTAGGCCATGGACAATACCAGAACTGGGGCTCCAAGAAACAGTATCATCCAGAGAACTAAGTATGAACACTGCAGCCAATGGCAACTGTCCCAAGAGATTCCTGAATCCAGAGAATTATAGTGACTCACGGGCAGTAAGGGGACAGGAATTTATCCTGAGAGAAAAGGCAGGTACATAATGGCAGGAAAATGAGATTCTTTTGCTAAGAGTGAGCATTTGTTGCTCTTGTAAGGGATTTGGGTTTGGTTCCCAGCAGCCACATCAGGTAACTCACAACTGACTGTAATTCCAGGGAATCCCACACCCTCTTCGGGCCTCTGTGGGTGCTGCACACATGTGGCACACACAGACAAGCATATATACATATATAAGAAACTTTTAATGTAAAACAGGGACTGGAGAGATGACTTAGCAACTAAGAGCATTGATTGCTCTTTCAGAGAACCTGGTTTCAATTTCCCAACATCCAAAGAGTGGCTAGCAACTAACTGAAACTGCATTCCAGGTAATCCTAAGCCTTCTCTTTGTGAGCACCAGACATGCACATGGTACACAGACATGCATGCAGGCAAAACACCCAGACACATAAAAATAAAATATTTTAAAAAAAAATAAAATTTTAAGGCCTGGCATGGTCATGCATGCCTTTAATCCCAGCACTCAGGAGGCAGAGGATGGCAGATCTCTGAGTTCAAGGCCAACCTGGTCTACAAAGCAAGCTCCAGGACAGCTTATTCTACACAGAGAAACCCTGTCTTGAAAAAATATATATAAAAAGAATTTTTAAATTAAATTTAAAAAGTAACCTATTAAGAATTTTAAAATGGTTAAGAAAGACAAAACAAACAAACAAAAAGCCCCCCAAACCCTCATTCATCTGCATTCAGTTTCTGTGACTTTATCTATTGATGTTTCATATAAATATAATCATACAATATGTGATTTTTCCTGTCTGACGTATTTTTTTTTCTTAGCACAATGTTTTGGAAGCAGCATATATCTGCATTTAATTCCTTTTGTGTATGGAAACATGACATTTCATTTGTCAACTCTTTTGTCTTTTGATGAACATGTATTTAGGCCATTTCCACTTTGTGGCTATGGTGAATCACAATAGATTTTGTTTGTTTTGAGACAGGGTCTCACTATGTAATCCTGGCTGTCCTGGAACTCACTATGTAGACCAGGCTGGCCTCAAACTCAGAGACCCACCTGCCTTTGCCTGCAGAGCGCTGATATTAAAGGCGTGCACCACCACACTCTGCCCTGAGGATGTTTTTGAAAGGTAAATCCTTGTTGGGGTTTGAAAGATGACTCAGCAGTTAAGAGTATTGGCTGCTTGTCCAGTGGACTCAGGCTCTATTATCACCCCCCCCCCCGTGATGGCTCATAACTGTCTATGATTCCAGTTCCAGTGCCCTCTTCTGGCTTCTGCAGGCACTGTTGTGAGGTCCACTTAAATCCAACATAACTCAAACACCTGATCAGTACAGATGACAAAAATTTACTGTAATCAAGCCCCCACTGATTGATGGAGGCCACAGAACACAGCCGGGAGCTGAATTGCGACCCCGAGGGGACATTGTACAGCACATTTAAAGAATAAAACCATAAGGGTGGGGGATCAGAGTGGGCTGTGGCATTGTCCAATCGTATTTTGACATAAGGGGGTTGAACAAGGAATTTTACATCAGGATAGGAGTAGGCTCCTGGGCTTGGGAACATGAACTTAGTTCGGCCTTGCCAGCAAGACGGAAAAGTTGTCCTTGAGCGATCTGGACTCAGACAATCACTTCCTTACAACAGAAGCTGGGAAGTCCCTGGGGCCTGGGCTTTGAATTTAGTTTTTCCTTATGACTAAATGGAGTGTGAAAACGAAATGGTAATATTTAGAGTAAGTTTCTTTTGCTTGTTCCCAAGAACACCAAGCAAGCACATGGTACCCATACATATATTCAGGTAAAATACACATATTAAATAAAAATAAATACGTTTTTAAAATGTGTGCTGGGCTGGAGAGATGGCTCAGCAGTTAAGAATAGACATTGCAGCTGAGCATGGTGGCACATACATATAATTCTAGAGGCAGACAGATCTCTGAGTTCGAGGCCAGCCTGATCTATACAGCAAGTTCCATAACCGCAGGAGATACACAGTGAGAACCTGTCTCAAAACAAAAACAATAACAACCCCCCCCCAATTTCACCCCATAATTGGTTGAATCATGGATATGAAACCCAAAGATGCAGAGGACGGGAGGACCGCATTTAAATTGACGGAGAAACAGAGTGGGAGGGTACAGCCATGATTGGAAGCTAGATTCCTCCACTTAAATATATGGCTCTCAAGTTGCCATTTCTCCCTTAGTTTTGACAATTGGAGAACTGTCATGTATTCTTGGTTCTAAAGTACGTATTTCCCATTCTAATGCATTCTGAGATTCTGGATGAACAGCATAGGTGAAGTGAGAGGGAAATCCTTCCAGATACTATGGCAATGTGGTTGGGTGTCAGCTCCCTGACATCCCTAGGGCATACAGCAAAAATAGCTGCCATAGAGAGTTTCAGGGAGTAGAGGAAATGACAGATGTCATTTCCTGGTCCCCTTGATGCGCTCCTCCTAGACACATGTAGGGTTGAAGGAATAAGTCTTATTTGTGCCCTACAGCTTGGCACAAGAACAGGAAGTAATGTAGACAGTTCCACCCCCTCTCTTCCGTATCTGAGTCACTTCCAGATCCTGACTCATCCCTCCATTGAGTCAAGTCATGGTGACAAGTTAGAAGAGAGAGGCCATGCCAGGCACAGAGAACAAAAGAGGTCAGCATTTTCCTGAGCAGAAAAGAGGGACAGGAATGAGTCAGGGTGGCTCCACTTCTCTCCACTCCTCCAGCATCTTGCTGCCAGGTCCTCTCTGACCCCAGGCCAACCAGACATGTGAGTGGGGAGAAGGTCAAGTTCATTCGACAGCTTTGACCTAGACCTTAGCCAACTGCAACCAGAGCTCTGAATCAAGAGCGCAAGAAATAGGCCCCTCTTTCGATCACCCCTTTCAGTCAAAAGGACCAAGACAGAATGCTCCTCCACATTTGGATGAAAGATGTGCCAAGGCTTCCTCTCATATGGTGTTGTCTGCTGCGGTTTTCCTTCTGTACCTTTGTGGGGTGGGGTGGGGGCATGAAAGCAGATTCCTTCCCGGCTCCTGTGCTCTCAACCATATAATCAAGTGATTAAGTACAAGGGACTAGCTTAGGAAACTCCTGAAAGTGATTGGTGCTTATTTGGTTGGGGAGGAGGTGTTACACATGCACATGTGTGTGATATGTACTCTCCGTGTATCCCAGATTGTCCCTAGGAGCTCATCCTCCTGAGTAGCTGGGACTACAGGTAGTGCCACCATTCTTGCCACAGTGCCATTTCAGTGTCTATTTTTTTTCACCACAATGTATTGAACACTAAATTGTGCCTAGAACATACCAACTGGGCCTCCTTAAGTTCCATTTATCACACCAAAAGCCTTGATGCACAGGTACTCTGAAGCTCCCTAGTAGAAGACAGAACTCCTCTGAGCATCATCCTCCAGGGGAGGAATACTTGGGAGTGGAAAGCTGCCTCATCTGTCTGATACGTGTGTGTGTGTGTGTGTGTGTGTGTGTGTGTGTGTTGTGTGTGTGTGTGTGTGTGTGTTGTAGTTTATAGGAAGCTGTAAACTGGAGCCTAAAATTCTGTGCTTCTAGTGCCAGGTGTGAATAGACTGGTCAATTTATTAAATTGAGAAATTCTTAGCTTTTTGCAGTAGAGAAATATTAATAGGAGACCAGGAGGCCTAAAAATTTCAGATTTGGTGTAGGGGCTAAGAGGTGAGCATTGTTGGTCAAAGGATGAAATGCCTGGGTAGAAGCAGAAAGGAAACAGATGTGTCTCCCTGACAGCTGAGGTTTAGTGGGGAACCCTCAGGTCTTCTCAAGCCCTGCCCCTAAATCAACCAAGATGCAGCGTGCCCTTGTAAACAAAGGGAAGGCCATACTTCATTTGAATATGAGTTTATCCACACTCTACCAATTTCAAACATATGGAAAAGTACTTCCACATCTACAAAAGATTTTTTGTGTGTGGTTTGAAATTCTTTTGTGTGTGTTCCCTTTTCATTATTTGATTTTTGAGACAGGGTCTCAGTAGCCCGGGTCAGCCTAGAACTCACTACATAGCCTAGGATGGCCAGGAATCTGTGATCTTCCTGCCTTAGTCTCCCCTGTTATAAGATTAGCTTTAAGTTAATCTTTCTGTGTTGCTACAATGTGTCAGTAATATTTTTGATGGTTTTATAACATTTTAGAGAAACCATCTACAGGTTTCCTTAATTTCTTAGTCCACACTTTTGCATACGATTTTTGAATTCAAATGTTTCCTCTTATAAATAATACAAATACCTTTAAACATATACCTTTCGATTAATATATATCAGCTATCTACCTATATTTATTAAGAGAAGATGAGGGTGGAAAGAAGATGGAGAAGATACTAAGAGATGGGAAATGGAACAGGCGGTTAGTCCACGTAGCAAACCTAGATCCTGATGCTGGCGTGTAGGCAGGCAGAACTGTCGCCACCACTGCAGTGCGAGGTAGGGAGGCAGCCCCTCCCTGGGACTGCGGACTGCGTAGCGACGCCCTTGCTGCTGCAGAGCTTGGCCTCGGCCTCAGGCGGTCTCTGGCGCCCCCTGCTGTTCATGCTGCAACCCTCAGTTCCTGGTTTCCTCTCCCCGCCCCCTCCTCCATTTTGCATCTCCTGGCTTTCTCCTGGCCGTTTCCTCCCCTGCCCCCTCGAGCCCTTCCTTGTGTTGATTTCAGGGTCATCTCCCTCGGGCACTCTTGCGGAACTAGCTGGTGTCGCTAGGCCTAGAGAGAATGGGCAGACAGAAAAGCCCGGAATGGTTGGTCCACATACAAGCCTCTGTGGGTACTGAGTCAGTGAGAGTTAATCTGGATCTGTCGCCAGGAAACCTCCGGACTGAAACCTCTGGAATGAAGCAGCGCCTTCTGCTTTCTGGCTCTAAGAGGAGCTGCCAAAAGAACAGAACGTTTTTGGGTTGGAGATTGTGGCGCCAGAAGGGTCTTTGGACTCCATTCCCCTATCTGCAGGCAGAGGAATTGGGATTTGAGGGAGGTCCAGAACTCTCTAGGCTCAGGGATTTGCCTCTCCTAGGTTCATGTTCCCATAAATGCCTAAGTGGCATATCAAGATGGCAAAAAATGTATTCAAGAGCCAGCAGAGGGGGTTGTTGGTGCTAGGAATCAGCCTCCCAAGTCCTTTTCAACCAGACAATACCCCTCCCTATCCATCTATTTTGCATCCCCTTTCCTCTTTTTCTTAAGTCCAACCCTATTTAGTTCTGGGTTTTACTCCGCACACACATGCACACACACACTGCCCCCGTGCTTCGCAAATCCGGTAGGAAATCACTCCAAGCGGGAAACAATTAACATTCCATCTTATCTAAAATCATGCTTTGCCATGCCTCTGCATGTCTCTGTTTGCTTGGACCAGAATCTCTGCTGCCACCCTGGGGCCAAAGACTGTACGACCTGACCCAAACCCCACAGGACTGGTTTACAGGCGAGAGACATGACCCTCGGTAGACAAAAGTGAAGGTTGATTCCAGAAAGCACCAAGCTTCTGCTCTCAGACATAGGGCCAGTTCACCTGTGCGGCTCCTGGCAGAGAAGGGAACCTATTAATACTGAGGCTAGGAATCCCAGCCAAGACACTGGTTCACTAGAATATTTTAGGTGTCAGGTCTTGGATACTTGATTGGAGCTCGAAAAGACTTGGGATCCACTGGAGCTCGAAAAGACTTGGGATCCACACGTATTTTCCCATTTCTATCAACTGGGTTAGCTAGGTCATCTTCATTATCTGTCTACACAATCACGGGTCGATTTCCTTGGCCACTGAAATGCAAAGGGGAATAAGAAGAGCTCTGGGGAGGAAGACAGGGCTACATCACATTCAAGTGTAGTTAGGGACCACAGAAGACGTAAGGCTGGGGATAGAAAAGGGGGTGCTCCCTTTCTTGCACTTTATAAAGGTCCATGGCCAACACATTATAGCCAAAGAGTAGTTAACGCAAAGAAAGCACACACGCAAATGTCTTCTCACAGTTTTATTTTATTCAGTGTTACTGGGGAAATTTGGGATTCCCATTTGGATTCTTAGTCTCCTTAATAAAAATAATTTCAGCCAAGGCTACACAGAAAAACCCTGTCTCAAAAAACAAAACAAACAAAACAAAACAAAACAACAAAAAAACAACAACAAAAAGAATTTTAAAGCAGACCAAGAATGAAGCTCAAGGGCCATTTTATAGAGTTTAAAAGAAAAATAACAGAGCAGGTGAGCTGTAATCTAGCCAGCTGCCCAGTGAAGGGAGAGTCAGGGTCCAAGACAGGTGGCATGTTCAGTGCTGAAAGTTGGCAAGCAGCTGCATGGCAGATAAAGAAGGGAATTTCAGAAAAGCAAGTGAGAAAACCCAAAGCGTTAGGAAAAGATGCTTAGACTTTGGCCAGTACCCAAAATAAGAGAGAAAGGAAGAAAGAGAAAAGTTATACTTGCCGGGTTAGGCAGACTTAGTAGTGCATAGTGGAAGCAGTTATATCGGAGGAGGGGCTTCCGGGAAGCAGGTTTACATTACCTCATCCCGGGAATAATTGTTCCCCCCATTGCCTTAGCATGCTCTCAAGTTAATCAGTTTTCTTGAGGTGTGGTCTCCTGGCAGGTGACTGACGGACTCAGCCAGGTGACTGACGGACTCAGCCAGGTGACTGGCGGACTCAGTTGGATTAACCCTTCCGGTAGGAGACAGTAGTATGTAATGTTCTAATCTTTTGAGCAAATCAAAATATCCTGTCTCTGGATCCCAGGGTCAGAGGTAGAACTCAGATTGCATTCCTTCGACCAAGAGAAAATAACTTTCCCTGATGAGCTTCAGCAAAACCCTGGCACCTCCGTTTTTTCACATGGTATCTTAAATCCTAAAGAAGGGCAATTATGAAGTTTCTCTTTCTAGTTACCAGGGAAACAGGAAGTGTGAGCAAAGCAGATCATGAGGGAGGGGTCCATCCACAGTAGCCTCTAAGTCTAATTCTTAACATCCACCTATGTTAAGAATTGAGGCCCCTTGGCAGCTTTTAGGGACCTCTGCCATCCAGCATGACAGTAACGATGCAGACCAGGAAGTTCATGACTATCTGGCTCAGAGGAAACAACAAATGATCACTAAAGTCCATCATCCTGGGAAGGTAACAGTGCCAAAGATAGAACTGTAGGAAAAGCTAGCTAAAATGTGCAAAACCACACCAGATGTCATCTTTGTACTTGGATTCAGAAACACTATTGGAGGTGGCAAGACAACTGGCCTTGGCATACTCTATGAGACCTTGGATTATGTGAACAAAAAAGAGACTAAACACAGACTTCTATGACGAGACCTCTATGAGAGGAAAAAGACCTCAGGAAAAGAGTGAAAGGGATGCGAGAACAGAATGATGAAGGCTGGGGGACAACAAAGGCCAGTGTCAGTGCTAGCAAACAATAGAAGGAATAAAGATTTCGTGGTGACCTTATCAGCTGGGAGGGTACCAATTTCTAAATGAACAAATAAACTCAAAAATTCCAGGTGAAAAACTAAAAAAGAAAAAGAAAAAAGAATTGAGGTCCTAAAATAACTTAGGAGATGGGTTGAAAGAGGGGTCTAGAAAGGTTTCACGGCTCTGCTCTTGTGACTGTCAGGCCTTGGAGGGGGAATCAAGGGGACCCAGACAGTAAGAATTCAACAAAAGCCTCTGAGTAGGGGTTGAGTCGCTAAACAAGAGGTGATGACGTTAAGACCACATTTGAGTGTGCAAGGTCCCAAGACTAATAGTGTTGCTTCTGACATCATAACAAATGCGGCAGACCTCTGAAAGCCACAGATCCAATTCCAAAGCTCTTCCCCCCCAAGTGATGGGTGTCTAGACTGGAGGTTTAGTTACATCAGCAAGTACAGCTTCCAGGCAGCGGTAAAATAGAAGAAACATAAGGAGAAAACAGACCAGAGACTAGAGCCCTCTAAACACTTTTGGGGTACCTGACCTCCACCTGGGACATAACCAAGACCATTTCTAGCTTCTGGCCAATGGCAGGAACAAGGATTCCCAGGATCCTGGCATAAAACGATTTGACCAGTTTCTAATATCAGGAACTCATCAGTGTCAGCCTTTAGATTCAAAGCCCCAAGTCTTCAGCATGAACTGTCTGATTTTATTTTATTTTTTAAGGATCTATTTATTTATTGTATGTAAGTACACTGTAGCTGTCTTCAGACACCCCAGAAGAGGGCATCAGATCTCATTACAGATGGTTGTGAGCCACCATGTGGTTGCTGGGATTTGAATTCAGGACCTTTGGAAGAGCAGTTGGTGTTCTTAACCGCTGAGCCATCTCTCCAGCCCTGAATTGTCTGATTTTAAAGATTTGGCTTGTATTTTATTCATCTGTATTTCAGGCAAACTGGTACTGATTCATAATGACACAGTCAAGTACAAAACATTGTCTTACAAATCTTTTTTTTGTTAGTTAGTTAGTTAGTTTGTTTGTTTGTTTTTTTCGAGACAGGGTTTCTCTGTGTAGCCCTGGCTGTCCTGGAACTCACTCTGTAGACCAGGCTGGCCTCGAACTCAGAAATCCGCTTGCCTCTGCCTCCCAAGTGCTGGGATTAAAGGCGTGCACCACCACTGCCCGGCCTTACAAATCTTAAGGAAAAAAAAAAAAAAACCCAAATCTTAAAGAAGAAAGCAAGGTTTGCAAGAAGCTCAGTAGGGTAATGCAGTTTGCTGTCAAACATAACAACATAAGTTCAATGCCAAGGATTCACATGATGGAAGAAGAGAATTGGCTCTCCAAAGTGATCTTTCGATCTTCCACATGCCTACCTCCAGCACATATATGAGATAAGTGATTGTAATTTTGAAGAACATTTAAAAACAAGCCAGTGGTTGTAGAGAAGCAGCTGTAGGAAGATGGTTGTAGAACCATCAAGGGTAGAGGAGATCAATGAAGCACGTCAGAACTTAAATCCTTCACCTGACAATTGGCTTTTTACTAAGTCAAGCTTGCCATTGGCCAAGACCAGAAATGATTAACCCTTTATCACACATTACTACTTCCTGCACTTAAGGTTAGTGCCTATACTATAATGTCTTTGACACTCAAACTCATAAGAGATCTACCAATCTGTAGGTGTCAGAGACGTCCTTCTCTGGCAGGGGATATTATTGCAATCTAGTTGACCATACTCGAGATATGCTCCAACCACCAAATTGACACAACGGACACAAGGAGATGCATAATGGTGAGGAGGAGACACGAGGCTTCCAAACCAAACCAAAGTCCTAAAAGAAGTGAAGAGAAGAAGAAAGGAGGGAGGGAGGGAGGGAGAGAGGGGAAGGAAGTAGTAAAGTGTGATAAAGGGTTAATCATTTCTGTTCTTAGCCAATGGCAAGCTTCACTTACTAAATGGCCAATTATGGAGTGGGAATGATGGCTCAGGGTTTAAGAGGACTGGCTATTTTCCAGAGGATCCAGGTTTGTTTCCCAGCACACACAACATACAACTCTCTGTAACTCCAGTTGCAGGACACGGAGCACCTCTTTTAGCCTCCATGAGTACTTGGCACAGAGGTAGTACACATATATACATGTAAGCAGAACACTTACACATAAAACAATAACAACAACAATAATAAAACCAACTGTCAGGTGAAGAGTTAATTTCCAATGTGTCTCATTGATTTCTTCTACCCTCAAGGGTTCTAGGTTTCTCTACAACCACTACTTAGTTCTTTAACATTTGTTTTATGTTTGACTGCACCATGAAGAGCGAGCACTAGTCCTCCTAACCAATGGAAAAAACCACAAAAACCAACAAACACAAAACCAAAAACAACTCCTTTTAAAAATAATACATTCTAACAAAAAAGAGTCAATTTCATTATAACAAAATACATAATTTCCTACAGCATAGTAATTAGAGTCTTAGGTAATTATCCCAGAAATGAGAACCCCCATTTACATTGAAAGCTATACCAGAACTATCACACCAACTTTATTAATAACAATGAAAAAGTGGAAACATCTTGTCTTCCATAGTCATATGAATGGGTAAGCGGTGGTGCATCCTACCATGAAATGGCTCCCAGTAATAAAAAGGAACAGCCAGGCATAGTAGCACACATCTGCAATCCCAGCATTCAACAGGTGGAGGCAGTAGTTCAAGGTCATCTTTAGCTACATAAAGAGTTCATGCCCAGCCTAGGCTAAATGAGAACCAGTCTTTGAAAAAAAAAAAAATTGCCAGGCAGTGGTGGCACGCCTTTAATCCCAGCACTTGGGAGGCAGAGGCAGGCGGATTTCTGAGTTCAAGGCCAGCCTGGTCTACAGAGTTAGTTCCAGGACAGCCAGGGCTACATAAGGAAACCCTGTCTCAAAAACAAACAAACAAACAAAAGGTAAAATTATAAGTAAAAAAAAAATTGATACAGCACAATAATTTAGATGAATCTCCAAGGCTTTAAACTGAGTGGGAAAAGCCAAATCTGGATGAGCACACATGTGGCCAGACCTAGTGGTCCACACCTGTAATCCTAGTACTCCAGAGGTGGAGTTTTGATTACTAGGAGTAATCCTAGTACTCCAGAGGTTCCAGTTTGAGGCCCCCCCCCAAAAAAATCATGTATTATATGATTTAATTTATATAGCAGTCTTTTAATGGCAGAATTTGAGGGACAGAACAGAGTAGTGTCAGATCTTGAGGACAGAGAGTGCAGATGGGAAGTACATAAAGGTCATGACTGTGGTTGCAAGTCAGGGCAGTAGAAGAGCCCTTTGGGGCTGAGTCAATGATGCTCTACTGGCTGTTACAAGATGGGATCGGTGGAGGAAATGTGGTGAAGGCCATGAAACCCTCTTCTATGTTGCTACAGCTGTATGTAAATCACATCCTTAAAGTCAAACTTTAATTTTATCAGGTATGTTGCCACTGGCCTATGGTCTCAGCTATTTCTAAAGCTGATGAGTTTGAAGCTATAAGGCCAGCTTGACAAACATAGGGAAACACTCAAAAGAACAAATTTTAAAATTATGCCAAGTGATACCAGAGGCCACCAGCAGGATATAGCTAGAGAATGCTTGTTATAAGGTGAGGTGCAAGGGAAATTTTTGTTTTATTTTTCGAGACATGGTATCTCTGTGTAGCCCTGGCTATCCTGGAACTAGTTTTGTAGGCAAGACTAGCCTTGAACTCACAGATATCTGCCTGCCTCTGCCTCCTGGGTGCTGGAATTAAAGGCACGCACTACCACTGCCTAGCTATGATGTCTTTGTTTTGTTTTTTCTTTTCTTTTAATGTATATGAGTACACTGTAGCTGTCTTCAGACACCAGAAGAGGGCATCGGATCCCATTACAGATGGTTGTGAGCCACCATGTGGTTGCTAAGAATTGAATTCAGGACCTCTGGGAGAGCAGTCAGTGCTCTTAACCACTGAGCCATCCGGATGTCTTTGTTTTTAATAGCTGAATAGTATTCCACTATTAATAGTATGTAAATGTGCCACATTTTATCTGTTCCTCTCTTGAGGGTCATCTAGATTGTTCACAGTTTCTGGCTATTATAAATAGAGCAGCAATGTGCATGGCTGAATAAATGTCTCTGTGGTACAATGGAGCAACCTTCATGTATATGCTCAAGAGTGGTGTTGCTGGGTCTTGAGGTAGATTGATTTCCGATTTTCTGAGGAACTGTACTGACAATTCTGAAATTTTGGTTTCTTTAAAACAAAAAACACACAAATATTGTAAGAATGTGTTTTTGGTTTAATCCCCAGTGTGGGATGCCGGACTGTTTCAGACTGTCAGCAGCACGTGACTATGATTTGTCTCATGCTCTAGCAGAGGTGTGGTTTTTACCAGCTGCAGATAATTTCTGGGATTGTGTGATGTTTGGAATTCTGGGAACTTTTCAGAGGGTATATAAATGGGCTCTGAGAGGATCCGTTGATGGTTGATGGTAGTTTAGGGGTGTTGGTTGCAGTTTGTTTGAAGTCCATGCTCAAAGAAGAAACAAAAGGCAAAAAAAATAGATTCAGATATTTCTATCTTTTTCTTCCCACTCTATCCTTCCTTCTCTCCTTTCTAGGAGAGAGGATAGGGGATAGGGGGGTGAAACTAGGGGGTATAAAGGGTGGGAAAAAGAAGAACCCACAAAGTAGCAAAAACTAGCTATTTGAATCCAGAGTGGGTGTACAAATTTTCACTCCCTCCATCAATGGATGAGTGTACCCCTTGCTCCACATCCTTGCCAACATGTGTTGTCACTTGAGTTTTTGATCTAGCCATTCTGACAGCTGTAAGATGGAATCTCAAAGTAGTTTTGATTTGCATTTCTCTGATGGCTAAAGATGTTGAACATTTCTTTAAGTGTTTCTGGAAGAGATCCATCTGTCTGCCTCTGCCTCTTAAGTACTGGAATTAAAGTACTATTTTTTTTTTTTAAAAAAAATCTCTTTCTCTCTCTCTCTCTCTCTCTCTCTGTGTGTGTGTGTGTGTGTGTGTGTGTGTCTGTGTATCTGTGTCTCGGTGTCTCTGTGTGTCTCTCTGTGTGTGCCTTCATGCCTGATACTTATACAGCCCAGAGGGTGTCACAGCCCATGAAACAGAGCCCAGAGAGTGTCACACATCCCTTGGAACTGGAATTTGAGGCAGTTGTGAGATCCCTGATATGAGTGCTGGGAATTATACCTAGGTTCTCTGGAAGAACAGTGATCTCTCTTAACCACTGAGCCATCTCTGTAGCTTCTCTGTTCATTCTTTCTTCCTTCCTTCCCTCTCTCTCACACTCCCCCTCTCTTCTTTCCTTCCTTCTTAAGAGGCAGAGTCTCACTATGTAGCCTTGGCTGGGCTGTAATTCACTATGTAGACCAGCTTGGCCTCAAACTCATACAGAGTCTTTGGCCTCTTCCCCTTGGTTGCTAGGATTAAAGGTGGGTATCACCGCTCCTGGCTCACTATTTATTTTAAATCAGAGTTGTGTTGTGTTGCTCAGACTAAGTTTCAAACTTCTGGTCTAAGCAACTACAGTACTTTTTACTCTACTGTATTGTTTCTTTAAATAAAAAAAACATTTTATGTGTATGAGTGTTTTGCTTACATGCATAATTGTAAATAATAAAGGTTGTGTGTCTTTTATCCAGGAACTGAATGATCAAGGTGGGGTAGAAACTCCAGGATGGGATTCAAAATGTATACAACAGTGCAATGCTTGCAAAGGCCAGAAGGCATCAGATCCCCTGGAACTGGAGTTACAGATGGTTGTGAGCCACCATGTGGCTGCTGAGAATAGAATCTGCATCCTCTGGAAGAGCAGTCAGTGCTCTCAATTGCTGAACCATCTCTCCAGGCCTCTGAAATGCAATTTTTAATGGTATATTTATTACCACCTTTCTTTTGAGACAAGGTCTCATGGGCATAGTCTGACCTCAAACTTATGTGTAGCTAAGGCTGACCTTGAATTCCTGATTTTCTTGCTTCCACCTCCCAAACGATAGGGTTACAAGCATGAGCTATCATTCCTAGCTGTGTTACCAATATAGGAATCCTTTGGAACTTTGGATGTCAAAATAGCATGCATTAAGATGCCACACTGTTTCGTCTTTTCTTTATTCAAGTAATGTCCTGAAATGGGTTTATTTTTGGTAATGATAGATTAAGTATTTGTTCTATAGTCTTTTGGGGGGCATCTTCCCACTTATAGAACAGAATTAGTCTAAGATTTTGAACATTTTTTTTTTCATTAAAAGTTGTCACTAAAGTTGGAGACGCACAGCTGTAGTATTAGAGGGATTTGTCTAGAATTTCTGAGAGACAGTTTTAGTCCTCAGGATTCTTGCATCAAAACAGTTTTCTACTAAGTTCTCCCTGTGTTTTTTCCTTAAGAAATGCAAATAAGCCGGGCAGTGGTGGTGCACGCCTTTAATCCCAGCACTCAGGAGGCAGAGGCAGGCGGATTTCTGAGTTTGAGGCCAGCCTGGTCTACAGAGTGAGTTCCAGGACAGCCAGGGCTATACAGAGAAACCCTGTCTTGAAAAACCAAACAAAACCCAAAACAAACAAAAAAAAAACCACAGAGAAATGCAAATAGCTTCCAAACGTCTCTAGGCTACTCTAGTAGCTTCTTGAGGGGTTCAAACAGGAAACTATGGTAGATATTTTATTAGAACTCAGAAATCCGCCTGCCTCTGCCTCCCGAGTTCTGGGATTAAAGGCAAGCGCCACCACTGCCCGGCCTATAAAATTAAATTTAAAAACAAGTGCAGAGCTGTGTATGGTGGTGTACATATGTTCAATTTACTATTGTGAAGTGTTTTTAATGTATTTTCACCATTTATACATCTGTGTATTTTCAATATCTTTTTCTAAGCATTTCTATGTCTCTACATCTTTTAAGTATATTTTAAAGTGAGACTAGCAATCTTAGAGGAATAAAGGCAGGAGGATCCTGAGTTTCAGGCTAGCCTAGGCTACATGATGAGATGCAACCCCTCATCTCAAAAGAGAATAAAAGAAAACAATATTTTTTTATGATTGACAAATCAGCAGTCATGAAAGAAACAATGAAATCCTTTAACATTTAATTATTTGCTGTGTTTCTTAAGTTTTTGTCATTTTCTTATTAAGACAGCTCTTTCTGTTTTACAGTACTTCAGACAAAGCTCAGAGTCACAAATGGGAAGCAATTGCTCTGACACTGGGCTGTAGAATCAGGCTCTAAGATAATTTTTTAAAATGAAAATGAGATTAGTGAGTGCCCATTCTTCTGCACGTTATTTTTGTTCACTTGGAAATAACACAACAGCATCTTTCTAAGTTAACACATTCCTTTTAATGACTGTATTTAACGGGTGTGTGGATGTCTATGCAGCAATGTCTTTAATTACTACTCTTTTTAACTAATAACACATGTGAGGAGTGAAGAATCAGCCTTATACCGACACTAACAATTTCTAAACATCTGTATCAAAGGGTTTCAAACTCATAATCCAATTGCTTTTATAACACCCTCTGCTCAAAGTATGGCTGGAGTCAAGGGGCTCTGAGAAGAAAACTGTCAGAACACTAAGCAGATATGTTTGAAGTCTGATATTTAAAGAACAAAGCAAAACTACAAATGTTTGGAGTAGCAGACAGCTCAGTGGGTAAAGGCTTCTGATACCAATCCTGATGGACTGGTGGAAGGAGAGAAATGAGTCCCTGAGAATGTCCTCTGATCTCTATATGTGCCTGCTCCATGGTATAAACGCACACTAAATAAATAAATTAATTAAAATACAAATGTTTATTAACATTCTGAAGATAATAAGTTAAGGATGTTAAAAAACCACAATTTTGCTTTTCAGAATGATGATTTTTTTAAAAAAAAATTTACAATTTTAGTCATTCATTTTAAGAAACAAACTTAAATTCAATACACCTCATGCATTACTAACACAAAAGAGAGGGGGAATGAGCTTTCTAATTTGTTTACCCAAATAAATCTTCTAAGCTGTTTTTAGCTGGCATTTAAACTCAGATGGTTACTTGGTTCTTTTTCTTTGGCTCTTAGAATATTGCCTTTCACTATGGCTAATTTCTTTCTAGAAAATTCCCTAGATGGAATTCAGTGCATCGCCCAGCAGAGGGCCCCCTTTCCATTTTCTGAGTGACACCCAGCATGTACCAAAGTCACTGCGACTGCTGTCCTCCTACATTCCACCCACGGGGCTGGGGCTATTGGGTTCCAGTTCCAGCTGCTGCGCTTAGGACAGATGGTGTCTGCAGTTCCTCTCAGCCATGGGGGTGGACATAGACGTGGTTTCTAAAAATAACTAGTGGTTCTGGAGGAGCCCTGTTAAAAGCATGCAAGTAATTTCTGTTGCAGCTTTTATCCCTCTAAGATTCCCATCCTCATTTTAAAATACACTTAAAAGGTGTAGAGATATAGAAATGCTTAGAAAGACATATTGAAAAGATACAGATGTATAAGTGCTTGGTGAATGCACATTAAGAAACATTTCACAATAGTAAATTGAACAAATTACAATTGAGATTATTACAGCTTGCTTTTATTTTTGTTTTCTTTTATCTTTTTTTGAGATAAGTTAGGTCTCAGGCTAGCTTAGAACTCGTGGCTTTCTAGCCTTAGCTTTCTAAGTGCTGGAATAAAAGGCATGAACCACCAACCTAGGCTCAGAAATGTATGTGTGTAACAGTCATGGAAAGGTGACTAATGCATAGATGGATCAGTGGGGACCCATCCAGTTTGGCCTCTCTTTATTCCTTCCCCCCCAGATGTAGGGCATCTCTGGACTGAGGGCCCATGAGCTCCCATTAGACAAGGCAAATTCCCAAATTTATGGCCAACTCCCATATAGAAAGACAGAAGTTGAGAGCACTATTTCCAGGTTTTGTGCCTTGCATTGAAGAAGAGGAATGGCTAGTTTTTATGGCTGGCCTTAGGAAAGTCAAGCAAGAGAAGGGGCAGGGTACAAAGCCAGAAAGGTCTTGCTTCAACTGAGAGTACAGAATACATTAATTATCCATAGTTTGTGGCAGTGTGTTCTGAGCCTGAATCACTAAGGAATTTCTTCTTCGACCAAAGAAAACCCTGAAGCACAAACATTAAGTAATTAAGAAGTAACTCTAGTAGTTGCATGAACTTGTAATCCCTGAACTGAGAGGTGGAACTAGGAAGATTGTGCGTTCAAAGCAAGCCAGGGCTGCACAGAGAGATACTGTCTCAAAAATGGGGTGATTTATTTTACTATATTAAGATACATTCTTCAGCCAGACAGTGGTGGCGCACGCCTTTAATCCCAGCACTCGGGAGGCAGAGGCAGGAGGATTTCTGAGTTCGAGGCCAACCTGGTCTACTCTGTCTCGACAAACCAAAAAAAAAAAAAAAAAAAAGATACATTCTTCATAAAATTGTACTGCAGTTAGGTTTAAGAGATAAACCACAAAATTAAAGAAAATAAAAATAAAAGTTCTCTTATTTACAATGTAAAATTGCAAACCAGTATAAAAACTAAGGACTCAACAGGAAACGGGTAACATAGGAACAGAACCCATAACCTAACACATTTTAAAAATGACATATTGTCATCTGTATTACATTTGTGTTTGCCTCCCAAAGCTTTATGTATTAAAATTAAATTTTTCATCAAGATAGTGGAATTTAATCTGACTGCATTATTTAGAATTAAGACTTTATTGCTTTATTTTTAAATTGTTTACTTTTAGAGACCTTGTTCTGCTGTTCTCCATCCTCTCTTTCTGCCTCATCTTCTGAAGGTTTCCCTGAACTCTGAGGAAAGGATTTGATGGAGAAATCATCTAATTTACAGCTGTGTATTTCAAGGACCCGCCTCTGTGTCTCTGTCTCTGTCTCTGTCTCTGTCTCTCTCTGTCTCTCTGTCGCTGTCTCTCCCTATCTCTCTCTGTCTCTCTCTGTCTCTCTCTTTCTCTCTCTCTCTCTCTCTCTCTCTCTCTCTCTCTCTCTCTCTCTCTCTCTGTGTGCCTGCACATGCAGGAATGCATCTGTTCCCATCTGCTGCCAGAGGGAGCTTCTCAGATGATGGCTGATTAAGGCATATAGCAGAATATCAACAGGAGTCATTCTATTGATGCTTTTTTTAAGCAATATTATTTGGTTTTATCCCAGGTCTCTTGGCTATCTAGTCTCTGGTTCTTGGTCACCCAAGCAATGCCAGGTATATAGGTTCCTTCCGTGGAACGGGCCTTACGTCAAATCAGACATTCATTGGGAACTCCCACAAGTTCTTTGCCACTATTGCCCTACCATATCTTGTAGGCCGGACAGATTATAGGCCAAAGGTTTTTGTGGCTTTATTAGCATTTACATCTCTCTCTTGGTAGCCTGCAGAGTACTTTCTCACACCAAAGAGACTAGAACATAGGAGTGAAGACTTCATGTATGCATCAGCTAGAATTTTCCATGGACAATAGCTGTGTGAGTATTGTCCTCAGTCATGGGACCCAATTGTCAGCTTGACAACAGCCTGAATTGTTTGGGGATTTCCATGGGACCCTTTGGCAAAGAACTCAACTGAATGCAGCTCAGTCCCAATATTGGAAGCTTCCTTTGATGATAAGAGGTGGCCAGTTGGTCATCTCCACCAATATTAGGACATCTTATTAGGATCATCTTCATCTATTTTAGAAAGTTTCCACTGCACAAGATTTCAATACCATCCCCTAAATGCCCTGCAATTCCAGCTGTCCCTCCCTACAATTCCTCCCTTAAACCCATTTCCCCCCCAACCTAAACTTCTCGTTCCCATCCTCCCTACCTCCAGTCCACCCCATAAAATACGTTCTATTTTCCTCTCCCAAGGAGATCATACCCATGTGTTCCCCCTAGTCTCTTCCTCTATACCCAGCCTCTCTGGGTCTACAGATTGTTAAGTTGATTATCATTTAGTTAATGGCTAGTATCCACATATAAGTGAATGCATACCATATTTTTCTTTCTGAGTCTGGGTTACCTCACTCAGGATGATTATTTCTAGTTCCATCCATTTGCCTGCAAATTTCATGATTTCACTCTTTTTAACAGCAGAGTAATACTCTATTGTGTAAATGAATCACATTTCTTTTATCCATTCTTCTGTTGAGGGACGTCTAGGTTATTTTCAGTCTCTGGCTATTATGAATAAACCAGCAATGAATATGCTGAAGCAAGTGTCCTTGTGGTAGGATGCAGCATCCTTTGGGTATATGCCCAACAGTGGTATAGCTGGGTCTGGAGGTAGATCAATTCCCAAGCTTCTGAGGAGTCTCCATACTGATTTACATAGTGGTTCTACAAGTTTCCACTCCCGCCACCCTTGCCCCACATCCTTGCCAGCACGTGCTGTCTCCTGTGTTTTATTGATCTTGGCCATTCTGACAAGTATAACATGAAATCTCAAAGTAGTTTTAATTTGCATTCCCTGATGGCTACGGATGTTGAATATGTCTTTAAGTGGTTTTCAGCCATTTGAGTTTCCTCTATTGAGAATTCTCTATTTATATCTGTACTCCATTTTTTAAGTTGAGTTATTTGGTTTTTTGAAATCTAGTTTCTCTAGTTCTAATATTATATTATTTCCCACTTTTCTATCAGGTTCGGTGTGTTCTGTTTTATATTTTGGTCTTTGACCCATTTGGACTTGAGTTTTGTGCAGAGGAATAAGTATGGCTCTATTTGGATTCTTCTAAATGCTGACATCCAGTTTGACCATCACTATTTGTTGAAGAAGCTGTCTTTTTTCCAGTGTATACTTTTGGCTACTTTATAAAAAAAAAAAATAAGGTGTTGATAGGTGTGTAGGATTATGTCTGAGTCTTCAATTCTAGTACCATGTGGTTTTTATTACTATAGTTTTGTAATACAAATTGAAATTGGGAATGGTGAGACATCAAGTAGCTCTTTTACTTTTCAGGATTGTTTTCCCTATCCTGGGCCTTTTGTTTTTCCATACAAAGTTGAGAATTGCTCTTTCTCTTTCAAGGTCTGTAAAGAATTGAGTTGGAATTTTGATGGGAATTGCATTGAATCTGTAGATTGCTTTCGGCAGGATGGCCATTTTAACTATATTAATCCTGCCAATCCATGAGCATGGGAGATCTTTCCATCTTCTGAGGTCTTCTTCGATTTCTTTCTTCAGAGACTTAAAGTTCTTGTCATACAGATCTTTCACTTGTTTGGATAGAGTCACACCAAGATATTTGATATTATCTGTGGTTGTTGTGAAAGATGTTGTTTCCCTGATTTTTTTCCCCTCAATCCATTTGTCATTTGTATATAAGAAACTACTGATTTGGGGGTTAATTTTGTATCCAGCTAATTTGCTCAAAGTGTTTATCAGTTTAGGAGTTTCCTCATGACATTTTTGGGGTTGCTTATGAATACTATCATATCTTCTGTAAACAAAGAAACTTTGACTTCTTCCTTTCCAACATGTACCTCCTTGATTGCCTTCAGTTTTCTTACTGTTCTAGCTAAGACTTCAAATACTATATGAATAGGTATGGAGAATAGACAAACCTGTCTTGTTCCTAATTTTAATAGAATTGCTTTGAGTTTCTCTCTACTTAAGTTGATGTTGTCTATGGCTCCTTGTTAACTGCGTTTACTCTATTGAGGTAAATGCCTTGTATTTCTAATCTCTACAGGGCTTTGATCATGAAGGGGTACTGGATTTTGTCAAAGGCTTTTTCAGCATCTAATGAAATAATGGTCTTTTTCTTTCAGTTTGTTTAAATGGTGTTTATATGTAATCACTGACTGATTTTCATATATTATACCATTCCCACATCTTTAGGATGAAACCTATTTGATCATTGTGGATGATATTCTTGATGTGTTCTTAGATTTGGTTTGCAAGTATTTTATTGAGTATTTTTCCATCTGTGTTCCTAGAGGAAATTGATGCATAATTCATTTTCTTTGTCGAGTCTTTGTGTGGTTTGATATCAAGGAAACTGTAGTCTCATAAAATGTATTGGGAATGTTCCTTCTGTTTCTGTCTTGTTATGATTTGAGGAGTGTTGACATTAACTCTTCTTTGAAAGCCTGGTACAATTCTGTGCTAAATTCATCTGACTTGTGCTGTTTCTGGTTGGGAAACTTTTTTTGCCTCATAATAAATTTAATTAAAATAAGAAATTATCATAACATTATGCTCATCACATATGTGGATAGACGTCAGTAAAGATAGCAGCATCTCAGTCAGAGTACTGCGGTGCCCTACACTACTACAAAACAGCCAAGGGCCTGGCATACTCAACGTGGCCGCAAGGCTTTACTTCTTGCAAGCTGCGTATCTCTCAGTAACTTTCGCCCAGTTGATTACATTCCAAATAGCTTTCAGATAGTCAGACCTGACGTTTTTATACTGGAGGTAGTAAGCGTGCTCACACACGTCAATCCCCAGCAGCGGAATAAGGCATGTCGTTCCTTGCAATGGGTCCTGATTAGAGCAGGCAGCAATCTGTAAGTGTCCTTGCTCCTTAATGAAGCCAAGCCAGCCCCAGCCTGAATCTTGGACTCCCACAGACACGGCTGTCAGTTTCTCCTTAAACTTCTCAAAAGACGCGAAGTCTCACTTGATGGCCTTCAGCAACTCTCCTTTGGGCTCTCCACCACCCTTAGGGCTTAGGTTTGTCCAGAAGATGGTGTGATTAATATGTCCCCCACCACTGAACTTCAGTGCAGGCTGAAGAGCAACCTGAGTTGTAACAGCTCCCTTGGCCAGCGCCTCGTGGTACTTTTCCTCGGTGGCGTTTAGATTGTTCACGTAGGCCGCGTGATGCTTGCTGTGGTGCAGCTGCATTAATGTGTGGCTCCAGCGCCATAGTCGTAAGGCAGGTCGGGGAGGCTGTGCTTGTGCAGGGAGCCTGCGGCACTGGCCACCGGGCCCAGCCTCCTGCCCACACTGCACATCATCGCTTAGGTGCCCACGATGGCTGCTGTCCTCAGCACGGTTGTTCGCTCGCAGGCGCGTGTCTGCTCTGCCTGGTTGGGAGACTTTTAATGACTGCTTCTATAGCCTTAGGGGTTATATGTCCACTTAAAGTGTTTATCTGATCTTGATTTAACTTTGGTAAGTGCCTATTAAGAAAATTATCTTTCTTTAAGATTTTCTAGTTTGGTGGAGTACAGGTTTTAAAAGTATGACATTGAGGTTCTCTGGATTTCCTTGGTGATTGTTATATCCATTTTGTTTCTGATTTTGTTCATTTGTGTATTCCCTCTCTGTCTTTTACCTACTTTGGATACGGGTTCCTCTATTTTCTTGATTTTCTCAAAGAATCAACCCACTGTTTCACTGATTCTTTGTACTATTATCCTTGTTTCTGTTTTATTGATTTCAGCCCTGAATTTGATTATTTCTTGCCATCTACTTTTCTTGGATGTGATTACATTTTTGTTATTGTTCTAGATCTTTTAGGTGTGCTGTTAAGTTGCTAGTATGAGATTTTTTTAATGTTGGCACTTAGTGCTATGAACCTGCCTCTTAGAGCAGGCTTTATTGTGTCCCATAAGTTTGGGTATGCTGTATATTTCTTTTTATTGAATTCTAGAAAGTCTCTAATTTCTTTATTTCTGTCTTAACTCACTTTTCATTCAGGACAGAGTTGTTCAGTTTCCATGCATTTATAAGCATTTTGTTGATACTCAGCTTTAATCCAAGGTATTCTGATAGGATTCGGGTTGTTATTTCAATAATTTTGTATCTGTTGAGACTTTCTTTGTTGCTGAGTATGTGGTTAACTTTGTAGAACATTCCATGACATGCTGAGAAGAATGTATATTCTTTTGTGTTTGTGTTCTGTAAGAGTCTGTTAGGTCCATTTGGTTTAGAAAGTCTGCTAGCTCCAGTATTTTTCTGTTTAGTTCAGTTTTTGTCTGAATGACTTGTCCATTTGGTGAAATTGGGGTATTGAAGTCTCACATTATCAGGGTGTGAGGGTCAATGTGGGATTTAAGCTGTAGTCATGTTTCTTTTACAAACTTGGGTGCCCTTGTGTTTGGGACATAGATGTTCAGAACTGAAATGGCATCTTGATGGTTATATCTTTTGATGAATATGAAGTATTCTTCCCTATCTCTCTTGAGTAGTTGTGGTTTGAAGTCTATTTTGTTAGATATTAAAATGGCTACACCACCTTACTTCTTAGATCCATTTGCTTGGTATAACATTTGCCCTTGATAATCTTTACCCTTGATGTTGAGGTATGGTGCTTGGATGCAGCAGAAAGACAGATCCTATTTTCACATCCATTCCATTAATCTGTCTTTTTATTGGGGAATTGAGATTATTGATGTTGAGCAATATCAATGACCAATGATTGTTGATTCCTGTTATTTTGTTGTTGTTGTTGGTGGTGGTGGCATGGCAGCAGCAGCAGTGGCAGCAGTGGTGGCTGCTGCGGTGGTGGTGGTGGTGGTGGTGGTGGTGGTGTGTGTGTGTATGTGTCTGTGCGAGCACATGTTTGTGTGTATGACACACACACATATACACTGTAGTGGCTGTTTCTGGTCATCAACTTGACTATATCTGGAGTGAACTACAATCCAGAATTAGAAGGCTCACCTGTGATCCAGATCTTGAGGCTGGAAGACACAAGTTTCTGACCTGGATCTTGGCATGGAGATCTTGAGGCATAGTGGCCATGAAAAGCTTAGGCCCAGGCAAAGTAGTACAAGCCCTTAATCCCAGGAGACTGAGGCAAGGAGATCTCTGAGTTCATGGTCAGCCTGGGACAAAGCAAGTCCCAGATCCAGGAGTGGTGGTACACACTTTTAAACTGGGCCACACCTTCTGCTGGAGACCTACATAAGGACATTGGAAGAAGGAAGATTCGCTCTTCTTTACCTGCATGCCTTGTGGGACTGAGCAACTGCTAGATCCTTGGACTTTCATTCACAGCTGCTGCTGACCATTGTTGGGGAATTAGACTACAGACTGTAAAGTCATCAACAAATCCCCTTACTATAAGTTCTATGACTCTAGAGAACCCTGACTAATACACACACACACACACAGAGAGAGAGAGAGAGAGAGAGAGAGAGAGAGAGAGAGAGAGAGAGAGAAAACTTCCCTTCTTTTGATTTTGCTGGTTTGAGATTATTCTTTGTGTTTTCATGGGTGTATTTAACTTCCTTATGTCGGAGGTTTTTTTTTTTCTTCTAGCACCTTCTGTAGGGATACATTTGTAGATAGACATTGTTTAAATTTGGCTTTATAATGGAATATCTTATTTTCTATATCTGTGGTGATTGAAAATTTTTCTGGGAGAGAGGCACTCTTTCAGGTCAGAACATATCTAAAGATGTGGTGTTCTAGCCCATCCTCACTATCCCTGTGTGGTGTAACTCCATACTGTAAATACTGGCATTCTACCCAAATTAGTGTTTTTACATACTACCATGGTGATATGAATCCACAGTGTCCAGTTTGCCTATAACACCACACTGAAAGTTAGATGGTGAATTTTACATATACTAAAACATTATCATTTAGTTGAGAAAATTTTGCTGGGTATAGTAGTCTTGGGTGGCATCTGTAGTCTCTTAGAGTCTGCAACACATCTGCCAGACCCTTCTGGCTTTTAGAATTTCGATTGAGAAATCAAGTGTAATTCTAATAGATCTCCCTTTATATGTAACTTTTTCTTTAAATCTTTTAGTATTGCCCTTTGTTCTGTATGTTTAGTGTCTTTATAATTATGTAGCAAGGGGAGTTTCGTTTCTTGACCAATGTATTTGGTGTTCTGTATGCTTCTTTTTTGTTTTTAAATTAATCGCCCATTTGTTTATATCTCAAATGATATCCCCCTTCTGGTTAGCCCTCCACAACTCCCCCCATCTCACATCTGCTCTCTCCCCCCTCCCCTTTGCCGCTATGAGGGTGCTCCCCCACCCACCCACCCACTCCTGTCCCACAGTTCCAGTATCCTCTATGCTGGGGCATGCAGCCTTCACAGGACCAAAGGCCTCCCCTCCATGTCATGTCATGTCAGGCAAGGCCATCCTCTGCTACATGTATCTGGAGCCATAGCTCACTCCAGGTACACTCTGGTGGTGGTCTAGTCCCTGGGAGCACTGGGTAGTGTGGCCAGCCGACATTGTTCTTCCTATGGGGTTGTAATCCCCCTCCACTCCTCCAGTCCTTCTGCCAGCTCCCCTTGGGGGTCCCTGAGCTCAGTCTGATGGTTGGCTCCAAGCATCCACATCTGCATTGGTTAGATGCTGGCAGAACCTCCCAGGGAACAGCCACACCGGGTTCCTGTCAACAGAGTCTCTTGGAAACAGCAACAGTGTTGTACCATTCTTTATAGGCATCTCCTTCTTTAGATTAGGAAAATTTTCTTCTATGAGTTTGTTGAAAATATTTTTCTGGATCTTTATGCTTAGACTCTTCTCCTTCTTCTATTCCTCCTATTCTTAGGTTTGGTCTTTTCATAGTGTCCCAGATTTTTCCTGGATGTTTTGTATCAAGGAGTTTTTAGATTTAACTTTTTGTGACATATGTATCAATTTCTTCTATCTTCAACACCTGAGATTTTTCTCTTCAATCTCTCGTATTCTGTTGGTGATGGTTACATCTGTAGTTCCTATTCAAATTCCTAAATTTTTCATTTCCAGGATTTCCTCAGTTTGGGTTTCTTTGTTGATTCTATTTCCATTTTAAAGTCTTGAACAGTTTTATTTGTCTCCTCCCACTGCTTATGTTTTCCTGAGTTTCTTTAATGATTTTCTTCATTTCTTCTTTAAGGACCTCTGTCATTTTTATAGAGGCAATTTTAAGGACTTTTTTCTTGTGTTTCAGCTATGTTGGAATATTCAGGACCTGTTGTGGTGGGATAACTGGGCTCTAATGGTGACGTTTTGGCTTGACTGTTACTGGCTGTGCTTTTATGCTGCTGTCTAGGCATCTGATTTGAGATGATCATAGGTCTAGGTGCTGATTTCCAGATTTGTCTTTGTTAGGTGGGTGTTTTATTCCTTGGTTTCTGTTTCCTTTCTGGATTTTCAGGGTGTGTGTTGGTTGTGTGTTGCCTGATTTAAAAAATCCTCTTTAGACTTGACAGTTGTGACTGCTGGAGGTTCCAGGTAAAATGTTTTTCTTGATATTGGGAGGTGACACTTAGAAATAGGGATAGGTTAGGGGTCTGAAGGAGTTCACAGGAGGAAGGAGAACAGAGTGTTCAATGATGATCTGCTTATTTCGTCTCCTTGGAATGGGGTGGGGAGACAGTGAAGAGAGGTCACCGCAGAGTCTCTGCTATAGCACTGGGGATGAGACTAGAGGATTGAATCTAGAGGAACTGAAGGAGAGAGGATGATCTATAGTCAGCCTACTTGCTGCCCTGATAGAAGTGGACTGTGGGTTAGCAGAGAGTGCCTGCTGGAATTGGGGGCTGGGATAAAGCAACAAGTAGGGAGAAAGAAATTACGGGGAGAAGTCTGTGGGATCCACAGTAGATGGCCACAGGGGGCAGAGAAGGCTGCCACAGGTATTCTTCTTCAGAGCTCAAGATGAGACTTGGGGATTGGATCTGGAGGAACAGAGAGCAGAGAAGATCTGTTGGCAGCATACCTGGTTTTCTGACAGGCATGGTTGTGGGTTAACAGAGGGTATCTGCTAGAGTTGGGGGCTTGGGTCAGCAACAAATGAGGGAAGGGAGGCCAGAAAGGGAATATCCATGGGATCCACAACAGACAGAAATGTTGTTGGGTGCGCGGTGTCAGCGTTCCAGAGGTGTGTGCCAGAGATGTTCCGTGGCAGATCTGGGGATGAGATCTGAGGGAATATAGGGAGATCAGAAGAATTTCAGGCAGCCTACCTGGTCCTCTGGCAGGAATGGCCCATAGGTTAGCAGTGGGTGCCTGCTGGATTTGGGGCCTGGGCAAAGTGAGTTGGAGGAGGGAAACCAGGAGGAGATCATTCACGGAATCCACAGATGTACGTGGGGTGGGGGTTGGGGTGAGGGTGGGGATGAAGGCTGCAAATGATGTTCTGCTATAGATCTAGGGATGAGACTGGAGGACTGGACCTGGTAGGAGGAGGGAGTGGTGAAGGTCCTCAGTTGTCTTACTAGTTTCCCCAGACTGCCCATCTGGTGTGTTCCCAGTGAATGCCTGCTGGTGTTGGCGGTTGGGATAGTGGGACAACTTGGGGGAAGGAAGGGTGGGGGAGAAGGTCCCTGTGATTAGCTGGCGAGTGGGTCAGAGAGGAAAGGGAGACCACAACAGGTTCTCTGCCACAGAGCTGACGGTGATATTGGGGGTTGTATCTAGAGGAACAGACAGAGAGGGAAAGATCTGAGCAGTGAAGACTTAAGACGGTGACTAGAATTAGATGGTAGGGTGACTGACTAATGGTGGCGTTATAAAAAATAAGATAGGCCAATGAGAAGGCTCAGCAAGTCTGACAATCTGAATTTGATCCCTGAACCCCACATTGGAAGGAGTACCAACTCCTAAAAGATGTCCTTTGGTCTCCACATGTGTGCCTACACTCAAGCACATCTAACACACACACACACATACACACACACACACACACACAGACATACATACACACACACACTCATACATTAATATATTTTTAAAGAAGTATAATGCAGGTTTGGTTCAATGGTTCAATGGTTAAGAGCACCTCCATCTGTGCTTTCAGGTGAACCTTCACAACCAACTCTAACTCCAGTTCCAGGGTCTTTGAGGCCCTCTTTTCTGACCCTCATGGAGACCAGGCTTACATACATGCAAGAAAAACACTCATACACATTAAATAAATAAATCAATAGATAGGTAGATCTTTTTTAAAAGAATGGGGAATGGGAACAGAAGACACACTTGCACACATAGACTTGTGCACACACCCACACATCAATGCTCATTACCAACATGTAAGCCATCATCACACTGCATTATACTGGACGCTTAAGCTGGAGTTAGAACTATGAAGCTCTATCTAGCTATCTGTTTACCCATCCACTTACCTACTTACCTTCCTATCTATGTAATCTTCTCCTTCCTTCCTTCTTTTTCTTTTTTTAAAAGATTTATTTATTTATTGTATGTAAGTACTGTAACTGTCTTTAGACACTTTTTCTTCACTTGCTCGATATAACTGTCTTCAGACACCCCAGAAGAGGACATCAGATCTCACTATGGATGGTTGTGAGCCATCACCGTGATTGCTGAGATTTGAACTCACAACCTTTAGAAGAGCAGTCGGAGCTCTTAACTGCTGGGCCATCTCTCTAATCCCCCTCTTCTTCTTTCTTTCCTGCTTTATTTCTTCTCTCTCTTCTTTCATTTATCTCCCTTCCCCCCTTTCCCTTCTTTCTGTTTTATAGTTTGAAATACAGTGGCCCAGGATAGTCTTGTGCTAGATAATCCAAGCTGGTCTCAAACTTGTGATCTCCCTGCCTCTGCTTTCCAAGTATGTATGTATATATCTCTCCAGTCTATGATGCTCTGTTTTTAGTAATACAACTATTAATATATATAAATAAATATATTAATAAATCTGTCCAAATATGATAAGGAAATTTCAAACTCAAACCACATTAAAATATTACTGTACACTGAACAGAATGTCCAACATTTAAGTCAGATGTAAGTGGAAACAGGTGCACCATCACTTGAAATAGCTTGGCATTACATAATAACTGTAAAGAGAGGCAGTCTCCACGAGGCAAGATGTAATATGTGTGCACCTTAACTCAAGGGCCATCCATTAGGGTTAATGAAAGGTTTCTCCAAATACTTCAGTTGGTATGCATATTTGATACCAACTGAACCATATTTGATTCTAATAAATGTGGACAGTGGGAGTCGATTTCTAACGCCCATGAGCAAATAACAAGATGTAATTTTGTTTACAAGAGTAAACGAAAAGATACTGAAACTACTCATAAAAATTAGCAAAGCCTCTAAGTGTTTGCTGATCAGAGAAAATGACAGATAAATCACTCAATAGCCTTTCAGAGCAAGAATTCCTAATCAAATGCTAGGTCCCTGTTCATAGGATAAGATCCTAATTAGGATGAGTCATTGTCCTTGTGTGTCAAGTCACCTAAGACCAACAGACATTCTAACCTGCTGCCAAGGGTCCTAAATTCATGCTGGGACTTGTTGCCCCAGTTGCTGAGGGTGATATGAGCAAACAGTCCTCAGATGTCAATCCCTTTGGAGGTGCCACAAGCCCCCCTGCTTAAGGGCATACCTTTCCCAGGGCATCAACATTCATTAGTGGATCAGTGAGAATCTCATCCTTATCCAAGCTCAGGAAATACATGATAGGTTTAGCTAGCTCCAGAGATTTCTTCTGGGATCAGGCAAAAACTGATGTAGGGAGTGCATAACAAGTCAACTGGTTTTTCTGCTTTACCCTGTCCTCACCTCTCCATATGCATTGTTAGCAAGCTAACACTCTAATAAAGTCTGCATGCTAAATGACACTGCAGAGCCTGCTGCTTCCAGAAGTCAACCTACAATACCAGTTTTCAATCTTGCTGCCTAGGCTATCAGACTTTAATGCACTAACAAGCCAGTCATTCTGATGTTTATAATCCTAGCTCTCAAGAACCCGAAGCAGGAAGGTTGTGAGTTCAAGACCATCCTTCGGTATTTGCCTTCACATGTATGTTGTATGTTTCCCATTCTTTTTCTTCTTTCCCTCCTTCTCTCCCTCCCTTTCTTCCTTGACACAGGGTCTCCTTATGTAATTTGTCTGGCCTGAAATTTGCTATGTAGCTAAAGCTAGCCTCAAACAGACAGATATCCACCTGCCTCTGCCATCTCTTCTTCTTCTTAAACAGATACTACCTATATCAGTGAAGGACTCACTCTTATGATCTCACTTAACTTTTTTTTGTGTGTGTGTGTTTGTTTTTTGAGACAGGGTTTCTCTGTGTAGCCCTGGCTGTCCTGGAACTCACTCTGTAGACCAGGCTGGCCTCGAACTCAGAAATCTGCCTGCCTCTGCCTCCCGAGTGCTGGGATTAAAGGCGAGCTCCACCACTGCCCAGCTTCACTTAACTTTTAAAGGTCTCATCTCTAGGACTGGGGATAAAGCTCCTAGGGTAGAGTGCTCCCCCAGCATGTGAGAAATCCTGGTTCAATCCTCAGCATTGTAAACTTAGTGTGATTTTCCAAGCCTGTAATCTCAGCATTCAGGAATTGGAGCCAAGAGGATCAAAAGTTCAAGGTTATTCTCAGGAAATGTTGTGGAGTATCCACTGGAGAAGACTGCTCAGACATAGCTTTAAGGCAATAGAAAGTCTTTTTAGCTGCCTCCAATTAGGTGAGATTTTAAGCACAAAACTCATATCTTGGGTTGACATACTTTAGTTAAGAAGAACAGTTAGCCAGAAGCAGAACTACAGAAGCCAAAAAGCAAGGTTAGTACATTTAGAGACTTTCTAAAAACTATATAGACTTTGATGGATTAGGTGTTTGTTTTAGTTCTGGCAGATGGAGCTGTCTAAGTGCTGAGTTTTACAACCTGAATGGTACTTCCATCAGGGAGTCGGTTGTGCTGAGGTCTAGGGGTTTCTAAGGTCTGGGGCCCTGTTGTAAAACTACAAAGTGAAACCTTGTGGAAGAGGAGGAGGAGGAGGAGGAGGAGGAGGAGGAGGAGGAGGAGGAGGAGGAGGAGGAGGAGGAGGAAAGTAGTGTAGTTCTGGATTGGATTGATGCTCAGAGGTTAAAAGTCAGTAAGGTTCCTGTAGAGAACTGTAATGGTTTGAATAGGTTTAGCTCCATTGACTCATGTGTTTGGATGCTTGGCCCACAGGGAGTGACACTATTAGAAGGCATGCTCTTGTTGGAATAGGTGTGGCCTTGTTGGAGTAGGTGTGTCACTGTGGGGGTGGGCTGTGTCAGTCTTCTGTTTGCCTTCAGAACAAGATGTAGAACTCTCAGCTCCTCCAGGGCCATGCTTGCCTGGACATGGCTATGCTTCCCACCATGAGGACTGACCCTCAGAACCTGTAAAGCAGCCCTAGTTAGATGTTGTTCTTTATAAAAGTTGCCTTGGTCATGGTGTCTCTTCACAGCAATGGAAACCCTAACTAAGACAAGGACCAAAGTTCCATTCCCAGCACTCCAGAGGATCTAAGCCCTTGTACCTTCTGTGGGCACTCACATGCACATAATTAGAAATAAAAATAAAATCTTAAACATGCTTTAAAACGAACTAAATAATACTTAATGAATTTTTTTTTCGAGACAAGGTTTCTCTGTGTAGGCCTGGCTTTCCTGGAACTCACTCTGTAGACCAGGCTGCAGATATCACTTTCTTGATCTCCCAAAGTTTTTGGATCCTCTCACTGAGTTACAGCAGCAGTTGCTCATGACAGTACAATGGGCCTGCACTGAGAGATGGGGACTTGAGGGTCCAGAAATTTAATTTCAGAAAAGAAAATTCTAAAAGAAGATTCTAAAAACAATTTCAATCCATAGTAATTTCTAAGAAACTAAAATGTTTAGAGTTATGTCTGGAGCCTTTTTTTCCCATGAACATTTTGGTGGTGCTGGGGGTTGAGTCTCAGTCCTTGCAATATGATGAAGAGCTCACTATTACCCTAACCCTATATCCATGTTCATTGGTGTATAGTGTACATACAGTAGAATGTATAACTGTTTTCAATGTATAGGGTCTAATAACGTTTGAAAAAATCCACATAGAACATTCCAATTGTCTCTAAAAATTTCTTTATGTCTGCCTTAGTCCAAAAAGAGGTTCATTTGGGGTTATAGTTCTGAAGGCAAGGAAATCCAAGAGAATTGTACCTGAACATGCTTGACTTCTAATAAGAGCCCCATAAAGGAAAGATGGGGTGCAGAGAAGAGAGCAGTGGGGGCAGGAGAGATAGCTCAGCAGTCAAGAGCACTTGCTGCTCTTCCAGTTTGGTTCCCAGTGCCTACATATGGTAAGCTCACCTTTAGTTCCAATTCCAGGGGATCCAATGTCATCTTCTGACCTCTGCAGGCACTTACACACACACACACACACACACACACACACACACACACACACACGGTGGGGAGAAATGAAAGAAAATCTTTTTTTTTTTAAAGTGAGGACAAAGTGGGTCAGACACTATATAACTCATCCTGGGGCCTGGGGAAATGGCTCAGTAAAATACTTGTCATGAAGTCATGAGGACCTGAGGATGAAAGCCAGCAACAGTGTATGTCTGTGATCCCAGTGCTGAGAAGGTGGAAATAGGCAGATCCCTGGAGTTCACTGGCCAGCCAGTCTAGCAAAAAAGGGTGAGTTTCAGGTTCAGTGAAGAGACACTCTTCAAAAAATACAGTGGAGATGAGTTGAAAGAGACATCCTAGGTCAACCTCTGGCTTCCATACATACATGCACATGGACTTGCATGCACGTGTGCATATATCCACACAAACATGTATATCAGCACCCACCATTATCTTTCCTACATGTGAATTCATGAGTGTCCAGCTGTACATATGTGTACATGTATATAAAAACAAAGGGTCAACCTCCAGTATCCTTCAGGGGCCATCAACTTTGTTTACTATTATTATTACTAGCATTATTATTTTCTGCTTGCATGATAGGGGTACACAAGTGCTATAGTGTATATGGAGGTTAAGAGACACCTACCTTTTTGTGGGTTCCAGGGATCAAACTTAGGTTAGCTGCTCTGCAACACAAGCACCTTTAACCACTGAATCATCTTGCTAGACTTCACCTTGTTTGTTGAATCTCTTTATTGGCCTGGAGCTCATTGATTCAGCTAGACTTGCTGGCAGCCAGTCTCAGGGATCTTGCCATTTCCTCCTCTCATTGGGATTACTAACACAGATCACCACATTTTGTTTATTTTTATGTGGGAAGTACCTGAGTACTTCACTCATGCTTAGGAAACCCTTACTTTACCAACCTGAGCCATCTCCCTAACACCCAATAACTCACTTTGAAGAGCAAGAGCTAATTCTCTGCTGCAAAAACTAATCCAGTCTTGCACAAAAGATGTCAGTCCCCCTTAATGGTCCCACTGTAAGTATCTACGCATTTTGATAAGGACAGACCACATCCACACCATAGTAAAGTAGTCTCTACTCACTCCCCAAAGTGACAACTAGTTTGATTTCTTTCACTGTAGACTGGTTTTTCCTGGCTTAGAATTCCATTGAAAACTATAGGATTACTCTTTTGTGCCTGTTTTTTTTTTTTTCTTTTAAACTTAGGAATAGGAAATTCATCTATGCTGTTCTATAGTTGTGATTGCTGAGTGACATTCAATTATGTGATCATTGTCATAGTTCATGGTCAATTCTTTTGTTGGATACCAAGGCTGTTTCTAGTTTTTTTTTTTTTTTGTTCTTAGTTTTTACTTTTGCTAATACGAATAAAGCTAATCTGAGTATGTACATACATGTTTTAGTATGGATATGTAACACGCTGTGGTTGGCTCACCACAGCCAATTTGGGGCCTCTCTTAACTCTGATTCAGTGATGTCATATTGGTAGTTTGAAATAGCCACTGTAGGAATCTTTATACCACAACTGACAAATGTTACAAATTACAGCTGTTTTCTTCCTGAAAAGCTGGTTGTTAACATTTACCAGCATACCATGTAGGTATATGCTTTCATTTCTCTAGAGTAAACACTTAGAAATGATGTTGGTGGACTGCATGATTGATTGATTTTCAAATTATTTCTTGTCCTGTTTTTGCAGAGAATTTAAAGAAAGAAATCTTATCTTTTTATAGAACCAACAGACTCAGCTCATTACATACAAGTTCTCAAAATAACTACTAGCTTGTTTTGAAGTAAGAAAACGTGACAGCACCATTTGGGACACAGACTTTCTCTTAAATTTATCTAGTAGTCAGAGTGTTCATCTGTTACTTAACTTTATCCAAAGGAAAACCAAGACTCATATATTATGAGAAAGAAGTAACAACTTTGAGCTGCACACAGGAAGTTCCCATCAGAAGGGGAGGTAGGGGTGTTGTTACATTTGAAGGAGATGTTTCAAGGCCCTTAAGGAAAAATTTCTGTGGTTGTAAAACTGGCAAGAGACCGCCATAGTCTTGGGGGTGGGTGGGTAGTAGTGGTGGAAATTTCACTCGGGGCTTTGTGGTTCGTTGTCCTGTTGAGCTATAACCCTAGAACCATACTAAGCCCTTAAGGAAGGTTTACATATATCTCAAATGGACAGAGAAAATACAAGTTTTTTGAAGGAAATGCTCCAAGAAAAGAATGTAGGTATATACGTGTGTGTGTGTGTGTGTGTGTGTGTGTGTGTGTGTGTGTGCCTTTTCTTATTTTGATGGATGTCTGGGTAGTTTCAATTTAAGGATTATATTCGTCCTAAAATATGTCCACAAATGACTGCCACAGTATTGCATTCCAGAACACTCCTTTCTTCACCTAGTCAGCTGTGGTCTGTCTTTCAAATTCTACAACCCCTTTCCCGGGCAAGCCTCCCTCCCTACAGTAAGACCTCCAGCACGGATCCGCTAATTAGCAAAAGTTATGACTATAGTCTCCTAGAGTCTGTAAATACTGAACATCATTTAGTCTGAGACCACTCTGTTTTAAAGACCATCAAACTAAGATATATGAAGAGTCCTTTAAAACGTGCTTTACAGTACTGGCCAAATTGCATTTAAGGGTTTCTCTTGCTCATATTCTTAAGCCTGTAAGATCAGTCTCAAATGACCAGAAAACGCAAAACTGAAATGGAGTCGTGCCTCCGACACTCACACCAAAAAAGGACAAGCTTCTTTATTCTGTAGCACTGTTAGGGTTAAAGTCCCTAACACGCAGTTGTCGCCCTGACTGCGCCTGCGCGCCAATCAGGACAGGCGAATTTGCCCTAGAGACAGCCATTTGAGCCCACCCCTCCCAATCCGGAACACGACCCACATTCCGCAGGCCCTGTGTTGATGGGCATGATCTTACTCCAATAAGAATGGAGAGACGAGTCCCGGAGAGCCAATAGCAAAAAGCCAAGGGACGGTAACGGTGGACAGAGAGAGGAAACAAGAAGACAAGCCCAAGATGGAGGCGGTGGTGGTGGTAGCGGTGTGACAGGTGAGGGCAGGCCCGGTAGGGTTCGGGTTTTGGAGCGGCTGCGGGACCCGGGTATGAAGTCCGAACCGAAAGCTCAGCTCCAAGATGCTTCTGTCTGAATCTCAGCATTCTCCCGCCCGGAACCAAAGGAGTGGTTTGATCCGGGCGAGACCGTCGTCATCGACCGTGGGAGTGGATGGAGGAGTCGGCCTGCAGGCTGCAGTGGTGGTTTCGCTTGTTGCGTGTGGCAGTACGCCTGCACAGAGCTTGAAGCCCTTGGGGAGGGCGGGACCGAGCCAAATTGGGTCTGGGGTCTGGGGCTTGGGTGCGAAATTCCAAGGTGAATTCTTAAACGCCTTAAAATGTCTGATGACGTTTCCTCACGACGTCCAGGAGATGCAACTCTCTCCCATGGTTCCTTATTGCCCTTAATATTCTACGCCATTTAGCAAAATGTTTGATGATTCCCCCCATTATCCCTAGTTCACCCTCATCTCTTTCCATGATTTCCCAGTGTATTTACACCAGTAATCTGTTTGTTACCCCTCAGTAGTTATCAGGTACAGTTTTTGGAAACCCTTCCCCCAACCTTACCTCCATTTTCCTCACCTAGATACCATTGTCTTCCTTTTCCTTTCTGTTTTCTGATGATCCATCATTGCCACTGCATTTGATTTAGTGTGTAATGTTGTCTTTTATCCAGCTATTTTTCATAGTCTGTAGTGACTCCTGTTAAATCTCTCTTTAGTATATAGTATTTGGTGAACCTCTGTGAACTCATCACAGAGTCTGGTGTCCTCTATTAGCTATCTGACAGTACCTTTGATTCTACCATCAGCCTTACAGCTCAGTGCTCTGGAGTGCCCACAGTGCCTTTTAAGGTCATTGGTACAGCCTTCATTTCCTCCAAACTAAAGACAAGGTCTGATGATCCTCCATTTTCCTGTCCCTTGTCTGTGACTCCTTTCTCTAGAGTGTATGATCACCCATTCTTCTCAAGCTAAGACAGCCTGTTCATTTCCATTGTGTGCCTGAGACCTGTGATCCTCAGTGTAGTACATACTGACTTCCCCATTAGTCTCTAGAAGAGTCCAGAACCATGTGCACTGTCTCCTCAATGCAGTGAGTCTCAGATCTTGGTGCTCAACTGTGAGACAAGCAATAGGAGATTCTCAGCGGAGAAGGGTTAGTGTCACTGTGTGGTTTCATAAAAATTGGGATTCAAGGAGCAGTGGGAGCTTGGAGATGGAATTTTATATGTCCTCTGCTACTCTACATTCAGGCTTTCATTATTAGACCTCTGAATTTTTCCTCTGCCCTCTGCTAGGAGGCCTATGGCAGCTGCCCAGTCCTACCTCAGCCCACCTTGAAAAAAATCTTAGGCAACATGGAACCACCACGAGGCCCTCCTGTTAGTGGGGCTGAGCCATCTCGGGCAGTTGGCACTGTCAAAGTATACCTGCCTAACAAGCAACGCACAGTGGTGAGTCACTCAGGCAATACTGGCAGGGGTTCCAGATGGTCCTAGTTGTAAGTCTGGGATCAGAAGGGTGAGAAGGGGGTAGGGATTGGCTCCTGCAGAGGGAAGAAATAATTGACTATGGTACCTGTTGGGTACTGAATACCCCAACCTCTGTACACACAAACATACACAGGTGACTGTCCGGGAAGGCATGAGTGTCTATGACTCTTTGGACAAGGCCCTCAAGGTACGGGGTCTCAATCAAGATTGCTGCGTGGTCTACAGACTCATCAAAGGGTAAGTATGGAAACCCCATGCCATTCACTGGGTCCCCACACACCTCCCTTCAATGTCATGTTAGTCCTCCTCGTTTGTCTTGGAGTCTTCCACTGTCTGAGGTAACCCAGGTGACATCTTTTGTTTTCCTTCTTTGACTGTTGGAAGGTCTGCAATTCACTATCCACTCAGCCTTCGAGTCCTCAGTCTGTCACCTTCCAGAGTTTATCTGTTTGGTTCTTTCTTGAAGTCACCAGCTCTTTTCTCATGTTCCCCATGCACTGTGGAGTTGGTCTTCATTGACCTTTCTATTTTTGTGTTTCTTGGTGCCTTAACGTTTCGGATGAAGTTCATGGTTTTTTTTTTAACCTGTTTCAGTGTCTCATCAGCCCCCTTCTCAGGTGCTGGCTTACTACTCCTGAGATGTAGTTTCATTTGCCTCTCACTGCATGGTTAAGTTCATGGATTAAATCTGGGAGTGGTAGATTAAACCTGTGATCCTAGCACTTGGGCAATTCACCTAATTGCCTGTTTCCTCGAATATAAAGTGGGAGTAAGAATAGTGACTAACTTTATTTTTAAAGAAGGTTCCAGATCCCACTGGAGTTATGGATGGTTGTGAGCCACCACGTGAGTGCTGGGAACTGAACCCAGGTCCTCTGAAAGAGAAGCAGGTATTCTTAACTGCTGAGGCATCATCTCCTCAGCCCAAAAGTGACTAACTTAGTGAGAATTAAGCATGTGAGAGAAGAGTTCATGGATGGGACTGAGAGGAACATTCGGAACTTCCCTGGCTACTATGACCCCCGTCCACCATTGCTCACATTCTCTCCTATACTTCTTGCAGAAGAAAGACAGTAACTGCCTGGGACACAGCCATTGCGCCTCTGGATGGTGAAGAGCTCATTGTGGAGGTCCTAGAAGATGTGCCACTGACCATGCACAATTTTGTAAGTCTAATGGGGATGGTGGGGGAGGCCACAGTGTGGACAGAGAGGGCCCTCAGTCAGGCCTGCACTTCTCTGCTTTATGACTGCAGGTACGGAAGACGTTCTTCAGCCTGGCCTTCTGTGACTTCTGCCTTAAGTTTCTGTTCCATGGATTCCGCTGCCAGACCTGTGGCTACAAGTTCCACCAGCATTGTTCCTCCAAGGTTCCCACCGTCTGCGTTGACATGAGTACCAACCGCCGACAGTGAGCCCAGCTTGGGGTGGCTTGAGGGATGGGGAGGACAAAAGCCCAAGTACAAGGGCTTCCAGTCAGCCAACCGATACTCATAGCCTTCTTGTTTTACACCTTTGTGTCCTCAAGGTTCTACCACAGCATCCAGGATCTGTCTGGAGGCTCCAGGCAGCAGGAGGCTCCCTCAAATCTCTCTGTGAATGAGCTGCTAACCCCCCAGGGTCCCAGGTAGGGATGTCGTAGGTGAAAGGCCAGGGGGCCAGTGAAAGAAGGATTGGAGGACCCTGAGAGATTATGCTTTCATTTATTTGTTTACGTGATAAATACTATTGAGTACCTACAAGTGTTGAATAAGGGCAAGGGACTGTGGGATCATTGGTAAGGCACCCAGTCACTCCAGGTTTCATGTTTTTCATCTGGGAAGAGGGGAGGAGACTTTTACCTAGTGGGTTCTGAAGAGGACTAAGAGTTGAGATATTTGCAATGCCTAAAGCAAGATCTGATACAGAGTAAATAAGAAGTCGTATTATTCATTGCAAGTGTATATATAAAATCGTCTAGTGTGTTCATTTCTTCCAGTATAACCACACCCAAGTCTTTTCTCTTTGAAATAAATGTTACTGTATTAGAAAGTACTTTTATTTCACTTATGTTGGATATGATAGCATATAGTTTTACATAATATATTAAAAGTAAGGTTAACGTATTATTATTTGTAGTTATGAGTGTATGTGTGTTGATTTACCTGTGAATTTAATCTCAGGATGGTGAAAGTAACAGAAGAATGTTTTTCTGTAAGGTATAATTCATGGGAGGTGGAGGCAAGACGATCAATAGTTCAAGGCTACCCTCCACTAAGTAGCAAGTTCAAGGCCAGCCTGGGCTACATGAGACTGTCTTAAACCAGTAAAAAGGTGTTTTGTACCGTGATATATGTATAACCGTTATATGATGTGTGTAATGTGTATTACATAATATGATAATATGTGTATTGAAACCGTTGCCATTTTAATAGAGGTAATGCTCATTATTATAAAATAAATAAGATATTTGAAAAGTACATGTCATTATGATATGTAATAAAAAGTCGTATCTTACCCTTTCTCCAACTATCTTTGTCCTTCATTGTTCCTTCTTTAGACCTTTCCTCCAACATTACCCTTTCTGAGACCCACTCCTGATTCCCCGGGACACTCTCTACCTCCTTCTTTTATTTCCTCTTTTTGTGCCTATCACTAACAGGCACGTTATATATTTGGTTTTGGTTTTTTTTTTTTTTTTAAATTCTTCTACCTCTGCTAAAAATAAGTCTACAAGGGCAAGAGTTTTTTTATTTATGGTATCCACAGTTTGCTCTCCTCTGTTTAGAGTTGAATCTGGCACACGGGAGGCACTCAGTAAATGTGTCTTGAGCAGATGGCTACTGGTATGACCAACAGACATGTACTGTTTATGAGTTAACCGCACACTCAGGGTGGTGGAGTTGGGCTTTCTTTGCTTTCTAGTTCCTTCTGCAGCGATTTCACAGCCTTTTCTCTATTAGCCCCTATACCCAGCAACGTGACCAGGAGCACTTCTCCTTCCCTGCCCCTGCCAATCCCCCACTGCAGCGCATCCGCTCCACATCTACTCCTAACGTCCACATGGTCAGCACCACAGCTCCCATGGACTCCAGCCTCATGCAGGTGGGTGTCAAGGAGGTGACAGTGGGGAGCATGGAGCATTGCTTAGAGCCATTACTATTGCCATATCCTCACTTTGACTTCTGCTCCCACCTCCTTCCAGTTTACTGCTCAGAGCTTCAGCACCGATGGTGAGAGAACCCCCACCCCTTTCTGCACCCTGAGCTCTCTCTGCCCCACCACCCCACTTGCCTCCACTCACAGCATTCTGTACAACCACAGCTGCTGGTAGAGGTGGTGACGGAGCCCCTCGGGGTAGCCCTAGCCCAGCTAGTGTGTCTTCAGGGAGGAAGTCCCCACATTCCAAGTTACCTTCAGAACAGCGGGAGCGGAAGTCCTTGGCAGATGAAAAGAAAAAAGTGGTATGCCATAGGAAATCCTTGGGGGCCACCACAGCCTGAGTGCTATTGACTGAGGGTTGTGGGTAGGCCCCTCTGATGCCACCCATCTGGCCTACAGAAGAACCTGGGGTACCGGGACTCAGGCTATTACTGGGAGGTGCCACCCAGTGAGGTACAGCTGTTGAAGAGGATCGGGACAGGCTCTTTTGGCACTGTGTTTCGGGGGCGTTGGCATGGCGATGTAGCTGTGAAAGTGCTCAAGGTGGCCCAACCTACCGCTGAGCAGGCCCAGGCCTTCAAGAATGAGATGCAGGTGCTCAGGTGAGGTCGCTATGTGTGTAACTGGGACAGGATGGTGGCAGGCAGCATTTAGTGTTTGGGGAAAAGCCATGCTGGGGTACTTCCTGGGTGTCTACTCTATTTGTGCCATGTTGGAAGCATAATTAGGCTCAATTTCTTTCCAAGAGTTGACCCTTTCCTCTCTGAGCAATGGGATGATGATGATGATGATGATGATGATGTTGTTGTTTATTTGGACTAACATTGCTATTTACTGGCTGTGAACTAGGTTTAGCCATAGGTCATTCCCATGATTATTTAACACATGAAGATTTTATGTAATCCCAGCTCCAGGAGTGCTCACATCCGTCTTTTTCTTTTGCTGAGTCACTGCTATTATATATATTGTGTTGTAGGCTTGTTGTTAATTATTTTATCCTTATAATTTGCTTTGATGCAAAGAACAATATTAATTATAGTCATATTCTATAGTCCAGTTGTGTACTTATAATAATTGCTGTAATTAAGGTATAATCAACACTACATTAATTCATTCACACTGAGAAAACCAGGGTGGCACCCTTTTAGCCACTATGGTTATTATGTAGCATACTATTTTGTGCCTTTATTTTATAATATAAGCAAGGCTGTATAGGGTGTGTGTGTGTGTGTGTGTGTGTGTGTGTGTGTGTGTGTATAACCCAGGGATTCACCATACCGAACACATGTACTACCATTAAGCTGTACTCCCTGTCATCAGGAAGGTAAAATTTCTGACAATTTGAGGATGCATACATAGGCATCTATCAGACACAATGGATGCCACAATAAGTAAACTTAACCTCAGCTCATCTCTGCAAAGTTTGATGGTTGTAGTAGGCAATAATTTGCCCTCTATTTACATTTTATCTACTGGTTTCCCACTATTAAGAATCTTTGTGCTGCTGAGGTGACTCAGCACCAAGTCCAGCAACCTGAGTCTATTCAGTCCCTGGGACCTGTATGGTAGAAGGAGAGAACTAACTCTTGAAAGTTGTCCTCTGTTCTCCACATGAACACTGTGGCAAACATGCTCTCTATACACAGATAAACACACACAAAGGAATCTTCATATTTGCTGGGAAGATAGCTCTGTCAGTAAAGTGCTTGCCATGTACTTGAGTTCGGATTCCCAGCACCCACATAAGAAGTAAAAAGCTGGGTGCAGTGGTACACACCTGTAATCCTAGCGCTGGGAAGACAGAGATAAGAGCAGATCACTGGGGCTTAGCCAGTCTAGGCAGTTGGTCTCAAAAAATGAGGCACAAAGTTATCAAGGGAGATAGATACCCAACATCAACCTCTGGCCCCTCCACCCATGCACATGCACAGGTGAACACACAATCATGTATGTGTGCCACCTACAAAACAGTGTGGAGAGTGATTGAAGAATATACCTGACGTTGACCTCTGATCTCCATTTGTGTGCACAGATGTACATGTACATGTATGCCTGTACATTACCTATACCTGTCTGTCTCTCATACACACACACACACACACACACACACACACACACACACCCATCCATCCATCCTTGTATTGAGAATGATGGTGCATGCCTGTAATCTCAGTACTTGGGAGGCTGAGGCAGAAGGAACAACAGTCTGAGACCAGAGCTGGTGTGCTAATGTAGTAAAGTACTTACCATACAAGCACAAAGACCTAAGTTTGCTCTCTAGTGCCTGTGTAAAAGGCTGGGTATGGCAGCACAGGCTTACAAGCTCAGCACTGGAGAAACAACATATAGGAAGATTCCAGGAGCTCATCAGCCAGCCAGTCTAGACTAATTGGTGTGCCCCAGGTCCCAGTAAAAAATCTCTGCCTCAAAACAAGCTGATAAAATAAGTAAATACATAAACAAAGTGAGTAGCTCCTGAAAACGACATCCTAGGTTGACCTTTGGCCTTCACTTACGTCTGCATGCACATGTACTAACACATGCGTATATATTTCCACACAAATACACAGATTGTTCAAACAATCTGGAGTATGTGATGAAACCTAGTCTCAAAAAAAATTTTTTTGGTCATTTGTGTAGCTATGTGGTAGTACATGTCTGTACTCTTAGCACTTGGTAGGCTGAGGCATGAGGCTCAGGGACTTGAAACCAGCCTGTGAGACACGAAACCCTGTTTCAAAAACCAAAACTAATCTTTGTGTGTAAAACTCAGTGGTAGAGCATGTGCTTAGCATATGTGTTCTATCTCAAGTATCAAAACAAGAAGGGAATGTCCTGGTGCTCTGTTGTCTTCTGTGATCTAAATATCATCCCTGTTGTTTGCATTTGTGTATTCAAACTGTGGTTGAGACTTATATAAAAGAATGTGGTTTTCTCATAAACTATATTAAAGAGGTTTGTACAGTTTCCATGAGATAGATCCGGGCACCCAGAAACAAACTGGAAGTTTCAGAGTGTTTACTGTTTGTTCAGCTGCTTTAAGGACCGTACAGATCATTTCTTCACTCTGTGCTGTAAGGATAGCAGTTGTATGGTCTGAGAACAAGAGGATCAAGGAAGTTAAAAGTCCTCTCCAAGGTTGTACAATGAGTAACTGGTGAAGGTTTGAACTGAACTTGGGTTGTAATATGGTTCCTGACTCCAGATTCTTTACCTCTAAGCCTTTCAAAGTGATTAGTAAACTTCCATCCTCCCATGTCACACATGTCTCCATGTCTTGACCCCGTCTCTATCAGTATCGATAAAGAAGGTTGGCTTTCTGCTTTGTCATCTTTCAAATAGCCACTGCTAGGTGTAGTGGCTCATGCCCATGGTCCCAGTGCTGGGGAGATTGGGTCAGAAGGATCACTTGAGAGGTTGAGGCCTGCCCAGGCTACTTAGTGAGCTCCGGGCCAGCTTGGTATATCACATGAAACCCTGTTTCAAAAACAGAAGAAAATAATAAAACAGAATTTTGTTGAGGAAGGTCCACCTCCACTCAGCTCTCAGCAGCCCATCAAGTCTCGCAGATTGGGATCTAACAACACTCTGGCCCTGAGCACCCTTAAAGACAAGGTAAAATGAATGACAGTGAAGGTAGCTGACATCGCTTTTCCTGTTGCTGACACATGACACTTGTTCTATTTCCTGACCCCTTCCCCCAACCTACCCTCCCTGCCTACAGGAAGACACGACATGTCAACATTTTGCTGTTCATGGGTTTCATGACTCGGCCGGGGTTTGCCATCATCACACAGTGGTGTGAGGGTTCCAGCCTCTACCACCACCTACATGTGGCTGACACGCGCTTTGACATGGTCCAACTCATTGATGTGGCCCGGCAGACTGCCCAGGGCATGGAGTGAGCCTCACATCTTAGAGAGTTGGGGAGGTGGGAGGGAGAGCTGAAATAGTCTCCAGACAATTCACTACCCACTTCCATCTCCACAGCTACCTCCACGCCAAGAACATCATTCACCGAGACCTAAAGTCCAACAGTATCTACCTGTCCCTGGCTGGGATTGGGGGTGGGTATTAATCAGAGTGGTAGTTTAAAGGGATGATTTTGGGGGTAAGATTCTGGAGGTGAAAAGGGAAGGGCATGTATCCTGTGGTTTCTTGCCAGGCAACAGAGCTATACCTTGTGAAGGGCCTTTTAAATGAAGGACCTTTATTTAGGAGTCAGATGGTTCACGTACTGTTGGGTACTCTGGTCAGGTGAGATGTAGTAGTTGTAGATGACATTACAGGGAGCTCATGGTCAGTGTCCCAGGCAGGACAGCTTTAGGTGTCATCCAGGGGACTTGTTGGTCTTGGGTCACTATGGAACCAAGTGGGGTCCCATCAGTTGTGGATAGTTAGTATGAAATGGGGGTGGCTTCTGGCAAGAGACATAACTCACTAGCACAGGGGTTCTAAGAACCATCCGGTCAAGGTATGAGGCATAGCTTTTGGGATTCCTTGTAATGGCCCTTGACCCTGCTGGATATCTTCCTACATGAGGGGCTCACAGTCAAGATTGGTGACTTCGGCCTGGCCACGGTGAAGACACGGTGGAGTGGGGCCCAGCCCTTAGAGCAGCCCTCAGGGTCTGTGCTATGGATGGTAAGTTGGGCCAGGCTAGACGGGGAGTAATGGGAAATAGGGACTTTTGGATTGGGACATGCCAGGCAAAGTGGGGATGCCTGTGCCAGGTGGGGGTATCTGGACTGCCCATGTTTCACCTCGAATGGGTGGCACTGAGTTGTCCTCAGTGTAATTATCAGGATCTAGTACTGTGGGCTAGTCATTTTTTGACCCTCATGGTCCCCCTGCCCTGTCTGGCCTACCGAAGGCAGCTGAGGTGATCCGTATGCAGGACCCGAATCCCTACAGCTTCCAGTCGGATGTCTATGCCTATGGTGTTGTGCTCTATGAGCTTATGACCGGCTCACTGCCCTACAGCCACATTGGCAGCCGAGACCAGGTGAGCTTTATAACTTACTCTCAGCTCTCAGGGCTTCACACTCAGGTCCCCTCATTTGTACAGACTTAATAGTTTTCCCCCAAGACTAGGATTTTTCTGGATGAAGAATCCTAGAATCTGTCTTTTAGATATCTCAAACTAACTCCCATCCACCTCACACATCTGCAAACCCCTGAGCCAGAACCCTTAAAATCCAGATTTCTTTGACTCCCTATATTCAGAGTGCCCCTAGACCCCCAAACCCATCAGAAGCCCCCTGAACCCTTCAGTATTTACAGTCTCCTACTGTGGATGCTGAAAATACTGAGTGTCCAACACTCAGGCCCCTTGTGCTTCTCATACCAGTAGTCACCCTGAATTTGTGGAATCTAGGTCTTAGATTCTCACAATTCTCCAAATTTAAGATCTAGAACCTTCCCTGTTCAAAGATACCAGGTCCAGATATCAAGTATTTGAGCTTTGAGTACTTCACATTTATACCCCAGATCCCTACAGAAATGGAAGTTTCGTCAAGAAGCAGTACTCTGCATATGCCCCTTAATAACTCTGGACTCATTATTCTGGGTCATACACAGTTTTTGAATTTAAATCCCTCTCTTCTATCAGCAGAAAATCCTCCCAAGTCCTCAGGGACCCAGACTCCTCTGGGCCTTAGTACTAGACCCCTCTAGTCCTCAAAAATTAACCATCCATATATTTTAAGATTCACAGTTCCCTGGGCCTCCCAGCCCAAACCCAATATCAACCCATACCTCCCCCCCACCAGATCATCTTTATGGTGGGCCGTGGCTATCTGTCTCCGGACCTCAGCAAAATCTTCAGTAATTGCCCCAAAGCCATGAGGCGCCTGCTGACTGACTGCCTCAAGTTCCAGCGGGAGGAGCGGCCCCTATTTCCCCAGGTGGGCTGGGTAGGAGGGCTGGATACCTTGGGGAGATGCACTGTGAGACTGGAGGATATAGAGGTAGAGGCAGATGTTGAATATAAACCATGTTGAAAGCTGGGGATTAGGGATATTGGAGTATCTCTGGGACTCTGGACACCCTCTTCATCTCCACCTGCTCCCAGATTCTGGCCACGATCGAGCTCCTGCAGCGGTCACTCCCCAAGATTGAGCGGAGTGCCTCCGAACCCTCCTTGCACCGTACCCAGGCTGATGAGTTGCCTGCCTGCCTTCTCAGCGCAGCCCGCCTTGTGCCTTAGACCCCTCTCCCAGCCCACCAGGGAGCCAATTTCAGCCTACCATACCAAGGCACCCTTCCTACCAGCCAATTATTGTTTTGTCTCTGCCTTGATACTGCCTCAGGATTCCCTATCCCACACCCTGGGAAATTTGGGGGACCCCAAAAACTGAGGTCCCCTGCTTCCTCCATAATTTGGACTTCTCTTGGCTTTGGGGACAGTTCTAATTTGGAGAGCTGTTTTATCTCCAATGGCTGGGATTCGGTGCAAGGATTCCACTCAGAACCACTTTCTAAAGGTTTTGCCTGATGTGTCTTCACTGGAATTTGGGGTTGCCAGCACCCCATGTGGATTTGGGAGTTCCCTTTGTCTCCCCCACTATTCAAGGACTCCTCTTTACCAAGAAGCACAGAATTTTGCTGGGCCTTTGCTTGTTTATTTTGCTTCCCGACTCTTGGGGTTCAGAGCCACTGAGGGGTGGGGCAAGTCCAGGCAAGGAGTGGAAGTTGGAGGAAGATGCGGACCACACAGACAGCGCCACTGTACGCATTACCACAGGCGGCACGAACGAGGACCACATATGCCAAGCATGGCACAAAAGGAGGCCAAGTCAGTCACAGACACAGACATTGGCAAAGGTGGAGGAGTGGGAGACCACGGGCCTTCTTTGTGCAAAGGGTTCTGAGAGGGTGGGTAGAGTTTGCATATTTAAAGACAGCTGTCAGAGGCAGGGAATTGGGGCGGGGGTTTCTGGAGGAGGGAACTTAGGGGTCCTAGAAGTGGAAGGAACTTCCAGTATGTTGAGTGGGATTGAGAGGAAGAGGTGAAGGGAAGTCCCTGAGGGACTGGTTGGTGGACGGCAGGTGGCATTTGAAGATGTGGATCTTCAGAGAGATGATCTATGGAAGAGGCTTAAGGAGAGGGGCTTGCGGAATTGGAAACTTCTGATTAGGAGCAAGGTGTGTGTGCTGGAGAGACTCAGGACCAAGAGTAGAATAAGGTTTTCCAGGAACTTCGGAGCTCCAGGAGAGGATTCGATGTATTAGGTCAGAAACAGGTTTTCTGCCACTCAGAAACATCCAGGGAGTACGTCACCCTTTCGAGGGACCAGAAGTAGAGGTCTTCAGGAATTTGGAGGTTCTAAAACAGATCTGGAGGTGACCAGGAACAGGATTCTAAATGGACTTGGGGATTCCCAAATGTGAGAACTGGATTTAGGACTAGGTTTCTCAAGGGACAACTTGAGGAATGAGAAGTGGGATGTAGGAGAACCAGGAGAGGGGTTCTCAAGGGATTTGGAGATTCCAAAAGTGAGAAATGGACTCAGGACCCAGAGAGGGTTGTCTAGGGGTTTAGGGGTTCTCAGAGTGGGGTGTCAGTCGGAGAAGAGGCTGGCGAAAGACTTCCTCAGGCTGCGGATGGTCTCAGCTTTCACCTCGTCCTGGCTAAGGCTGGGCCTGGGCGGGGCTGGCTCTGGAAGGTTGAAGGCATTGGTCAGAGACTGGGATTTGCTAGAGAGAGACAAGGTGAGGCGTGGGAGGAGGGGGAAGAGGAAGGGGAGGAAGGGAGAGAAACACAATGTTACCCTAGGCCCAGCCCCAGCCCTGCCCCTCTGATCCTGGGGCTGTGCCTGTGACCTTCCCACCCCCAAGCATGGCCCTGAACCCTGCCAGAGTCTCAAGGGTGGGAGAACTCTTGGAGCAGATGAAGCTGAGACCAGGGAGGATGTGGGGTCAGCTGAGAGGGCTTAGGTATAAGATAAAGTGCTGTGGTTTAATGGGAAGATTCCTTGGCCCAATTCTAGGCCAGTTTGATATGGAGGATGAAGGGGGGTAAGGAGCCTAGGAGGGGCCAGGGACAGTCTAGTAGGAGGTAAGCCAGTCAGGGGGAGCAGATGGGGTGGGGGATGGGGACCGGGAAAACTTTTGAGCTAAGGGCTAGGGGGATAGAGTGGACGAGGAGAAGCAGAAAGGGTAGTATGGCGTGGAGAATCTGAAGTGGCAGGAGGATCTAGGAATGGAGCCGAAAGAAGTCTAGACTGTTAGGGAAGGGAAGGCCGGAAAGAGTGAAGTGATGGAAGGCTACAAATTGGCTGAGGGAGTTCAGGGATGTCTGGGAAGGGGTGGTAATGAGAGAGCAGAGGAGCAGGGGAGTACCGGAAGTAGGTCAGCTAGGCTACTGGAATGGGCCCAAGGTCTGGAAGGGGGACTCTCCAGGCCCTGTAGGGGAGGAACCTGAACTGGAAATGGAGATGCTGGGATTCTCCCCTCAACTTCTGGGATTGAGACAAAAGGGGTTTGGCCCAGTCTGGCAAGCGTTCTTAGGCAAATGAGATCTGGTTTTCCTTGGGATCTGGGGATGCCCTACTTGGCAAAGGCCAAGGCTGCTATAGAGGTTCCCTTACTTGAGCTGGGGGTGCGGGGGTCCCCCGGCAGCGGCGGTGATGGGTGGTGGCACATCCTGGCTGGGTTTCTGGGCCAGCTGTGGTTTGGTGGGACGTCCAGCAGGACCTGGGCCGCTGGGCCGGGGCTGCTGTGTGGTGGGTGGCCCAGTGCGAGGTCCAGGACCTGCCTGGCTGGCCTGACGAGTAGGACCAGCAGGGCCTGGGGGTTTCTGGGGAGGGCCCTGGCGTTGCTGCCCTCCGGGTGGGGCTCCTGAGGCCTTCGGTGGAACTGGACCAGAGATAGATGCCTGACGGGTAGCCTGTGGGGGCCCTGCCTGACGCTGTGGTGATGGGGAGGCCGGTGGGCGGGCTGCTGGAGGTGCCCCAGGGCCTCCTGCCACTGGCCGTGATTGACGGCCTTGACCCTGGGTCATTGGTGTGGCCTGAGAGGCAGACTGCTGAGGTGCTGCGGTAGGACTTGGTAGGCGCTGGGGCAGAGGGCTGCCAGCTGGGGGTCCAAGGCCAGAAAGATGTTGCTGGCCTTGTGGGGGTGGGCGCTGCTGCAGCGGGGGTCCCTGGCGCTGAGGTCCCGGGCCTGGCTGTGGAGGGCCTCCTAGGAACAGAAAAAAAGAACAGCAAGTGAGAGTGAGTGAGCAAAAAAGCTGAGGCTTCTTGGGATGGTAGAAACCCTCACTTGGGCTTGGGATGGTAGGCTTGTCCTCACTTACCCTGGGGTGGGGGTCGTTGTTGAGCAGGAGGTCCTGTAGGCTGCTGAGAGGTCTGGCGGCCCAAGGGCAGGGCTCCTGGGGATGGAGCCTGTGGCAGAAGAGTGGAATACAAGAGATTAAAAATAGTTACCAGAAAGTGGGAGCAACAGCCAATCAAAACAACATGGATTCACTGTGTGCTGGGTGTTGTCCCATTTGTTGAGGGGATATGGGGCTATGAGGCCTCTCACCCCGTACTTGGTCAGGAGACTCTTAAGGATGGCAAGGTAGCAGCACCTTATTGAGGCCAGATGTGCATTAAGGTGACCACTTCGATGGCATCAGCTTGATCAAGGGCTGGCCTCCTTCCCACTAGCTCAAAACCAAGTGCCTGACCTGACTGTGGGAGCCCCTGCCAGGAGAAGCATCCCGCTGCCGAGGCAGAGCCTGAGTCATCTTGTTGACCACAAGTTCCACGATGAGCTGCTTGTCTTCATCCTGGTGATCACCAATGAGTGGCATGGAGGAACCCACCACCTGTGGGAGCAAAAAGGGATCCAGTATTGGGGGAGGCAGGAAGTGCATGTGAGGTCACAGTGCCAACAACACACTTTTACTTGGCAAAAAGCATGGTGACTGCAAAGAAGAGAGCTCTGTCTGGCTTCTAAGGGGCACCAATTGTACACTGTAAGGAAAGCCTGCCAGTTCCAAGGCTCTGGACAGTTTTGGGGATGGAGTGTTAGAACTGGCTCTGCGGTCAGGGTCCATGGGGCAAACCTGGCCTGCTACATGTTTTTCTATGGCTTATGAGCTAAGATATGTTCTATATCTCTTTCTTCCTCCTCCTCTTCTTCCTCCTCCTCCTCCTCCTCCTCCTCCTCCTCCTCCTCCTCCTCTTCTTCTTCTTCTTCTTCTTCTTCTTCTTCTTCTTCTTTTTAAAGGAGCAGAACCACAACCACCCAGGCAAGCCTAAAACCTAGCAGTCTAGCCCTGAAATCATAGGCACAATCCTGCCTCACCCTCCCAAGTTGCTAGGATTACAGGCGTGCACCATAGTTTAGGCTATCCTCAGACTCTCCATCAGCCTTCCAGGTGCTGGGATTACCGTTTCTCACTGCACCCAGCCTCTGATGTCTTTCGGTGGTTGGGGAAAAAAGATTTCATGTGTGCAAAAGATAGGAAATTTAAACTCAGTGTACTTAAAAGTTATAGACATAATAAACACGTAAGTTGTACCCATATGCACAGCAGCACTAATCTTCCATCTTATTTGTGGCTGCTTTTATGGAACTGAATCAGTATCAAACTGCATGACCCACAAAGCATAAAATATGTACTGCTGATCCCAGCTTTTACTGGGCACTTTGTCTTTTACAAAGTGCTTTGCCATGGTTTCTAGGACACTTTCAAGGTTAACTAAGTACTTTGCCATTTACCAAGATATCTTTATACACAGAGCACTTTATATCTTAGCAAGTATTGCCCATTCACCAAGGATGTTCAAGTTTTTAACCGTTGCCATTTGCTAGGGATGCCCCAGCTCACACAGTACTTTACAGTTTCCATCACCCTTTCTGGAGGACTTTTTTTTCCCCATTGTTTTATAAAATTCTTTTTAACATCTTATTTTGGGGGGGGGGATATTTTCTTTATTTACATTTTAAATGTTTTCCCCTTTCCAGGTCTCCCCTTTGGAAACTCCCTATCCTATCTCCCCTTCCCCAACCCACCCATCCACTCTCCTTGTCATTCTCCTATACTGGGAGAATCTAACACCCTCAGGCCCAAGGGCCTCTCCTCCCCCTGATGGCTAACAAGACCCTCCTCTGCCACATATGTGGCCAGCACCATGGGTCCCTCCATGTGTATTCTTTGGTTGGTGATTCAGTCTCTGGGGGGGTCTGACCAGTTGACACTGTTGCTCCCTGGAGGACTTTTGAGACACAAAGTGCTTTCCAATTTAGCTCGTTGTTTCCATGCAGCCACTCTTCCCTCTGTGCCCACCAATCCCTGGATGTTCCCACCTCAATAATGTGATCCCTTCCGTCCTTGCCATGCAGCGCTTCCACTGCGCAGATGTCAAGTCCCCCAAAAATCTCTGAGCACGTGTCTACCCACAACTTGTACCTGCCAAGACAAGGGGCAGGGCAGCTTGTCATTGCTCTGCTTAGATGATTCTACTCCACCTTCCCTCCTCCCACTCCTCAATTATGTGTCTCACCTGTCAGACATGGCAATCTGCTCAAGCATAGCAGAACCTGTATTGGTCTTCCAGTTCCCTGACACTGATGTCCTCCTAGTGGGGGAGGGAGGAGACACTTAGTGGGGCCTGAGATGCATGAGGTACCCCCCCTCACACACACACAAGGCCACTGTCTCTCCGCTCACATGTAGGCCTTGTAGTTCTGCCCAATCTTCTGGACACGCACATCATATTTAGCATCAATGAAGGGCTCGGCAGTGGCATATGTCTTAGTCAGTGCCACAACACTTGCAATATCCTGGAAGTCATGTTGGTTGTCTACCTTGACCTGTGGGTATAGGCATGGGATGAAGGCAGGAGTGAAGACTGAATGTATCGAGGGATGTGTAGACAAATCCAAAGTGGATATGCCAAGGCACCCAAGCATGCAGAATTATGGGTAACCTGTTTCATACATGTGCACACGAACCTAAAATTGCTTGTATACAAATCTGAATATGTTAAACCACTTTTTTTTTGTAGTGCTGGGGACCAAACAGGGATGTTCACATGCTACGCAAGCACTGTACCACTGTGCTACATCCTCAACTCAAATTATCCACTTTAAACAGGAGAGTAGAATGAAATGTGGAATTACATTTCAATAGAGCTGTAAAAGAACTGTACATAGGGCATACATAAACACAAAAACTCAGTTGTACACATTATATACAAACTCAGAAGCTGAGGCACACACAAACTTACAAATTACAAATCTGCTTGCTACATACACACAGACAAAATCAGCTGGATGGAAAGCATACTGGAACCACAAGAGCCTGGAACATAAAAGATGATGTGTGTTCATCACAGAGCCATGCTTATATATATATATATACACACAGCCATATGCTTGGCACAGTAACAGGACATACAAAATTGGCTGATAGCATGAGAAATATATGAGCTAAAAAATCAGCTAAATATGAAAATACAAAATCCAAGTAGATGAAGACATCCCAGAATGCATCGTCAAACAGAATTATTGTTATGTGTTGAGTACACAGATGCATATCTAACTACATACAGTGCCAGGAACGTGCACTATACAGACATGCATGTATGCCCTGCTAGAACTTACCTTACCCATCCCAGAGTGTGCGTGGCCCATCTTCACAACCACAGGGTACGTTGTGCTGCTGAGCTGGTGAAAATGAAGGCAGAAGAGGCATAAATCAGAGCAGTGCTGCTGACCTCCAAGAGTTGGTGACCCATAGAGTGTGAGCCACACCAGTTGCCATTTTTTCCCCAGAAAAAGGTTGGTTAAAGACAGGCAGAACAGCAGTCAATTGTTTCACAGCAGGTTTGAGTCCAGAACTGAATGTACAGCCTTGCATACCGTTCCACTCTCTAAACCCTAGGCTTTCCATATCTGCTTTCCCAGGCAGAGACCTTAAATGAGGGTGAGGGAACTTCCCAGAATAAAGTGTTTTTTTTTTTTTTAAACTTATTTCATATATTCAGACATACCAGAAGAGGGCACCAGATCTCATTACAAATGGCTGTGAGCCACCATGTGGTTGCTGGGAATTGAACTCAGGACCTCTGGAAAAGCAGTCAGTGCTCTTAACTGCTGAGCCATCTCTCCAGCCCGAGAAAGTTTGTTTTCATAATGAATAGATGTTAGAGTTAGTGTGTGTATGAAGGTGTGGTAGTTGGCATGCAGCAATGAGACCTTCAGCCACACCTTACATGTAAGTTTCATCTTTATGTACACACACACCTTCAGAACTCCATTCAAATCCAGAGGTGTCCACATCTATTGAGAAATCCACATCCACTGAGAAAGACAACCAGAAATTTAAGTCACATTTCGTTCTAGGGCTTCCCAGAGATCCAGTCAGTCAGCTCGTGTGGTCATTCTGCTAGCCAGGTGCTCTTAGCATGGGACAGCAGCGAATACTCCTAAGCAGCATGTATCCTACACTCTTAAGAGTCTTGGAGTACACACATGGGCTACCTCACCTTGCTCTCACCTTCATAACAGAAGGATATATAATGGGAGCCACTAATGCAGTATAGAAGCACACACAATTCTAGAGTCACACAATAAATGGACATATGCAGCACTCACTGGCATGCCACAGCGAACAGAAGGATCAATACAACATACAGAAGGTGAATGCATTTCTAGGCATTCATATAACCAAATCTCTGTAACTTAGACATCATCACATTCCTGGGCCCATGAAAAGTATATCTAGACATTCAACATGTTTTTCCATATCTGCAATACAAACATACAGAAAATCAAACACAGATAATACTACTGGGCACGAACACATATTCAGGCAGGTATGTGTTGGGCAAAGATGTGTTAAGTCTCCCTGCGTCCCAGGCAAGGCAAAGGGTGTAAGGACTCTAGCCCCGCCTCCTACTGACAGGGAGAGCATTCTTAGAGGGATTCTGGGTCAGTGGCAGTTCCCAACAGGCACAGGAAGTCCCATAGTTGAAGGGTGACTGATTGACCTTCAGGTCTCTCCCTCCCTCTACAGTCTCCTTCCTCGTTTCCCAAATGAGTGGTGTCATGGGGAGGTGGAGGGCTGAGTGGCATGGTTTTGGAAAGGGGGATGGTGGTAAGGATGTCATCCAGGCAGCAGGCCAAGGAAACAATGCTCAGGTGTGTGTGTGTGTGTGTGTGTGTGTGTGTGTGTGTGTGTGTGTAGAAACCTTCCACTTCCACTCAGGCATCTACTCATCACACAGAGAAGCTTGAGACAGGCATGGTTACATTTGCAACCTTCCACTCTCTGAAGCAACACACTCAGGCACACACCTGGCTCTCGGGAAGGGACATGGAGCATGCTGAGGGACATAAGCTACCCCCAGAGGCACAGGTACACGAGAGAGCTGTGCATACACAAGAAAATCTATTCCCATCTGCTGAGCATTGTGGATCCTCTTCACAAACCTGCTTTGCTTCTTCTGTTCATGGGCTTGAACACTGTAGGTGCATGTAAGTGTGTGCTTGTCATATGTGCATACAGGGGTTTGGGATTTCCTGGGGAGCTGTAGCCTGCTGTCTTGGCCTTTCTTCTTCCCAAGGCCATACAAAATCCCAGGTAAGTACTGTCTTTCTGGGCCTCAGTTTCCTGATCTGTACAAAGGGAATAATCAAGCTCAAGCACTTAAGACTCTGTGGTATCATCAGGTATTTGCACATGAGAGCAAATCACTATGGGAATCTCACACCAGTTTAGCATATAGTCACAGGCCAAACACTCCTCTGTGATATCCTCCCCACTCCATTTCAAACCAGTGCAATAATCTGAATCCTCAATGTAAACAGTTGGCAAAACTGTGCTGACTCAGGTTTCATAGTTAAAGAGCTGGCGTCAGAAGCAGGGTCATAGAGAGGCGAGACAGGACTTTCCCTGTCCTTACGGCTCCCTACTCCCGCCGCCTAGTTACTCAGCCCCTGTCTCATCCACCTTCTCACTCCTCACTTTCACAATCAGATGGTTGAAAATTTTGGTTTCCTTCCCTTTCTCCTTTTCTTGGTACCTCCTCCCACCACTATGGTAATTTCTTCACTATCCTTCCTGGACAGGCCATTGACTCCTTTCTATCTCTGTTTTCTCACTAAATAGTGAAACTATGAATCGTACCTCACAGATATGTTGGGAAGAATAAGTCAGTTATTTCAGAGAAAAGAAATTCTTAATATACACATATAGTAAACCTGAATCTTCAAAGTGTTGGTTACTATTATTGTTGTTATTGATTTAACACCTCTTCATTAATTAACATTAAGGAATAAGGAGGACAATAACAAACAAACAAACAAACAAAATTCCTGGGCTGGCAATATGGCCCAGCAGATAAAGGTGCATACTGCCTTCATGCCTGATAACCTGAATTTGAGCCCCAGAACCCACAGGGAAGGAGAGAACTGCCCCCTGCAAGTTGTCCTCTGAGAATACAAGCATGCCATGGCACGAGCACACACACACACACACACACACACACACACACACACACTGTAAAAAGAAATCCTTTAAAACAGTATATTGTACACAATGAGTACTCTGTTGAATGCTGGCAGGAGGTTTTTGTGTCCTGCGGTTATTGGACTAATCTACCTAAGTTAATAAAATTTAATTAGCTAAAGTAAGTTTACATAAAGACCTTAGCAATGATATACAGTAAGTACTCAATAAGTAGCTGTGATCATCACTACCATATTCTTTGTCTGTCTCTGTCTCCCTCTGTCACAGGTTCTCACTATGTACCTGGCTGTCCTGGATCTCACTATATAGACGATGTACCCTTTAATCCTCTGGATCAGCTTGCCAGCTGGGATTACAGCCATTATCATTATTATTGGTCTGTCCTCCCTGTATTAATTGAGGGTGCTAATCAGCCCGTAGAACCCCTCCATGGGACCCCAGGGAATATTCCTGCATCATCAGGAAGCTGGTGGGTAGCAGTTGCCTCATCCCACCCCCACCAGGGGTGTGGGCTGGTTGGTGGGGGAAGGGGCAGGACAGGATGGAGTAGGGATGGTTTTTCTACTGACTCACTAGCTGCTTTTACCATCATTCCCCCCTTCCCCCCACCCCCGCAATGCTCACCACACAGTTCCCTGCCTGTCAAGATTGTGCCCTGCCTGAGTTAGGATTCCAGGGTCAGGAAGCCTAAGGTTTAAATCACTGTTTTGTCCTGTGACCCTAACAAAGTTCTTCACTTTAGCTATTTGTCTGTTTAGTCTTGTTGCTGTTTAAGACAGGGTCTCTTGTAACCAAGGATATCTTCAAACATCCTCACTGGTGTGTGCAGCCACAGCTAGGTTTGTGGAAGAGGTTACTACCTAGGTTCTGTCAGCACGCAGCCTCAGTTCCCTCACAGTTCTGCCACACTCAACTGCCATCTTGGATAAGTCATAGACATTCTCAGTGTATCAATTTTCACACTATGTATTTGTGCCTCTTCTCCCATGTCATGTCCCTCAACTGCTTTTCTAGTTTGCCACCGCTCTGCCACCCCTCACCAGAATTCCAGATCCACAGGAAAGTCTTTCTTGTGAGATTGTTACATAGTAGATGAAAGGCATGGGAAAGAAGTTATTGGCTTCAGCCATAGGAAGTTTGGGGAATGTGGGAAACCAGAGAGGCACAAGGCTTTAGGGACTTGGGCGGTCTTTCTTCTGCCCTTCAAGGCCGCCAGGAAGGAATGTGCATGACGTGGAGCTGGGGGAAGGGGGCGCAGTGGGCTGGCTGGCAGAGAGAGTATCTTTGGGCTTATCCTGGGGCCCGCCCCTAGGCTTTGACTCCAGCGGTGGGTGGATGAGTAATGCATCCAGGAAGCCCAGAGGCAGTGATTTCCGCACCAACTCCGCCCCTCGCATGGACATTTATTCTCCACCGAGCAGTCCCTGCCGCCATCACCGCAGATCAGGACTCCTAGAGACACGCCAGAGGTAAGTGGGAGCCGGGTGTCCTGGCAGAACTGGGGCTTGCCTGGAGCCTGTGTTGGTGTGGCCACGAGGCCTATCCTAACCGCTCAACCTGGCTTGCAAATATCAGGATCCCAAGGAAGAATATAACGGGAGAGGGTCTGGAATGATTGTCCCAAGCTGGACTCTCCAGACTCCTTCATGCCCTTGGCATCCATCCCCAAGGGCTCCAAACCCATAAGCCTTTAATACCTTAAAGACTTCCCAACTTGCCAATTCCCCTGAATTTCCTTATTGTCCCCCAATGCTTATGGCTCCCGTAACTCCCCTGTTCTCTTTGCCATGTCTGGCTCCTGGAACTTCAAAAGTTCCTCTGCCTTCAAATTCCTCAAGCCATTACCATAAACCTCCAAATTCCCCAAGACCCTTAACCCCCATTTTCCCCAGCTCCCTAAAATCTCATACCTATTCTAAATCCCCAATATCTCTGAACTCCCCAGACCATTGTATTTAATAGCCTTAACTCCCCATTATACCTCTCCAGTTTCCCAGACTCCAGGTTCATCACTACACAAATGTCAGACTTCCCCAGTTATTCACCAGCTGCCACAACCCCATTCTCTAACCTAAAGAGTTCCCGAATCTCCCGAGGGCCAATGGCCATGTAAGCCATTGGTCTGAGAACCTACTAACACCTAGTCTTTACCAGCAGATACCACGATGCCCACCTTTGCATCTCTGGCCTCTGGCATCCTCTTGTTGCTATCATTGATAGCTTCCAGTAAGGCCTGTAGCTGTGCCCCACCCCACCCACAGACAGCCTTCTGCAACTCGGACCTGGGTGAGTCTGGCCCGCTTTCTGTCCCTCTTAGTCCAATAGGGCTCATTATGGCAGTTGTCTCTAGGACAGTTCTACTTACCCTTCCATACATCTGCGTTTGCCACACTGACATCCTTGGACTTAAGCCCACCTTTGTGCTGGCTGCTCCCAGTACCATGTACATGCTTCTCTGTAGTTATCCACATGGGTGGCTGCCTCAAAAGTCCTCTTACTGAAGTGCCTGCCTACTTTCTTTAATTTTAATTCTAGCCACATAGTACTCCCGAAGCCTTGTTAAATAAAGGTGTTAATGGCACTTCTTAGGACACAGAAAGGCAGACTTCATTCAGGACCATAACAATCAGAATTTGCAGATAGAGATAGAGAGATGAGAGAGATGAGAGAGAGAGAGAGAGAGAGAGAGAGAGAGAGAGAGAGAGAGAGCGCAAGCGCTAACTTAACTCCCAACATTGCATGGGCAAATGGAACTCTATGGCCCAGGAACAGTTTAGGGGTTGGTGAATGGGAAATCACTGAGAAGAAATATCAAAGGCAAGAGGATTCAGGCTAAGTACATTAAAAGAAAAAGATTTATTTTTATTTATGTGTATGTTTGTGTGTGCTCCATGTGTGGTGTGTGGTTGCCTGTGGAGTCCCCAAGGCATCAGATCCCCTGCAGCTGGAGTTAGAATGGTTGTGAGCTACCCTATGTGGATTCTGGGAACCAAAGTTGGTACCCCAAAGAGCAGCAAGTGCTCTTAACCATTAAGCCATCTCTCTAGCCTATAAGCTCACTTTTTGTTTTTGAGACTAGGTCTCACTGTATAATCCAGGTTGGCCTTGAACCCCTGATCCTTCTCACTCAGCCTTCCAAGTCCTGAGACTGCAGGTCTGTGCCACAACACCCAGTTTAGGACTCTTGAGGAAAACTGGCCAGTGTAATCATCTGGTGGCCCTATCACATACTGAGAAGAATCAGATGAGGGTGGGTGTTTTCACTAACCTACTTTAGGATACTTCGCTACAACTGGATTTTAAAGAGAAACTGCACTAATGAGCTTGGAAGAAGGTTACTGAGCCTGAGTAAATTATGGTCAAGCAAAGAATATCATCAACCCCTTCCCTATTCTAATTTTCCAGCACACTTAATAGCCTCTAACAACCCACCCCCCCATCCCCCCACGTACTGGGGATTGGACCTAGGCAAACACTGCATAATCGAGCTACAAACCCAAGCATTTTTTGTGACTTTTTATTTTTCAACAGGTTCTCACTAAATTGTCTAGACTGCTCTTGAACTCATACTAAAGCGCCCTCCATCAGGCTCTGACACAGCTAGGGTTACAGGCCTGTGCCACCATGCCTGGCTACTTAATGTTAGTCTGTCTTCTCCTGGCTTGAATGTGAGCTCCATAAGGAAATGGATTGCTGTGTTTGGGTCACTGTCCTTTCCCTACCACCCTGAACAGTGGCTGGCATCAGGCACTCCAAAATATTTGTTGAGTAAGCCAACAAATGGATATATGAAAAGGGCTTAAAATGGCACCTAAAAGAGCAGATAGTATATAGATGAGTCAACTGATGTGGAAGCCATTAAGTGTGCTGTCTCTATTTGAATGATGCTGTATGCTATGGGTTCCTGCTGCCTGCCCATTTGATTCCCTATTTTCCCCTTCCTTTCCTCTAGTCATAAGGGCTAAATTCATGGGTTCCCCAGAAATCAACGAGACTACCTTACACCAGCGTTATGAGATCAAGATGACTAAGGTATTTCCCCTCCCTCCCTCCCTCCGTAGCAGTACCTAACCTCTTCCTCCCCCTCAAAATAGAAGCATCTAGCCTTTCATTGGTGTGGATGTTTTCTGTAAACTTGAGATTTAGATATATTGCCATCAGGAAAGAGAGTGGAATGGGAGGATTATGTCAGTAAAAGATACACTTTTTGTCACTCATGGGCAGATGCTCAAAGGATTCGATGCTGTGGGAAATGCCGCAGATTTCCGGTTCGCCTACACCCCAGCCATGGAGAGCCTCTGTGGATATACCCACAAGTCCCAGGACCGCAGCGAGGAGTTTCTCATTGCGGGTGAGGTCCCGCCCCTTCGCCTTGGGTCACATCCCTTCATCCTCAGACGCTTTCTGGCAACTGGGAGGAGCTAGGCTCTAAAGGGAAAGGGCCTGGTTGAAAAGGGAGTGGGAGGGTCTGTAACCTAATGCTAATCAGGTGACCACTCCGACACTACCCAGCCAATCAAAAGCCTGTTGGTTTCTTGCTTCTCTTACAGGCCGCCTAAGGAACGGAAATTTGCACATCACTGCGTGCAGCTTCTTGGTTCCCTGGCGTAGTCTGAGCCCTGCTCAGCAAAGGGCCTTCTCAAAGACCTATAGTGCTGGCTGTGGGGTGTGCACAGTAAGTGCCTGGATCCAGTTTTCCTCCTGGAGACAAGTCTTGGAATGGTTTCTTTTTCCCTCTGGCTATTGTCTGCTGTTGTAGCTGCTCCCCAAACCCAATCACTATCTTTGATTTCTCTTGCCATTGCTCCACCCCAGGACTGCTCTTTAGGAAATTCTGGTTGTTCTGTTATCGCAGGACTGCCTGTTCCCTGAACCTTCGCTGTCTGTCTGACTTTCCTTTGTGACTATTCTGGGACACCACTGTCTGTTTCTGACTTCCCCGGATTGGATTTTGCTTCCCAGGCATAATCTGCAAGAATTCAAAATACAATTCTCCAAATCCACAGGGACATGTCGGCCATCTGGCTATTTCAAAACTTTCCCCTGGTGATACCAAATATCCTCTGACCAGCCCCTTCCCCAGTCACTGTCCTAGAGCCCTGCTGCCTTGTCTTATGCTTGCTCTCCCTGCATGCCACTGTTCCTCATACTATCACATCTGCCCTGTGGGACAGTTCCTCAGGAGGCTTGCCTGAGTGACTTCAAGTGACAGTTCCCTAACCACAATTCCAGGACACTGGCTTTCTGTTCCCCAAATGGGAGAAGCTGTTCTTGGGTCTAAGCACAAGTTGGGCAATACCAACTCTTCCCAGCAGCTCCCTGTTGAGGGGGTGGGGGAGAGAATGTGGTAAAGCACTCTATATAGGAGGGAGAACAGAGAGAAAGAAAAATCCTCTGAGATGGGCCTTTCTCCCCTCTTCTAGGTGTTTCCCTGTTCAGCCATCCCTTGCAAACTGGAGAGTGACACTCACTGCTTGTGGACTGATCAGATCCTCATGGGCTCTGAGAAGGGCTACCAGAGCCGTCACTTTGCCTGCCTGCCACGGAATCCAGGCTTGTGTACCTGGCGATCCCTTGGGGCCCCGATGACCTGAAGCCTTCCCCCAGTAAAAGCTGAAGCCTGAACACTGTTTACCTTTCCTCCATCTTTCTTTCTCTTAGAGGGTGAAATAAAGAACTATCACACAGCAGCAGTGTTTCTGTATAATGTCTGGGAACAAACTTAAGATACAGATAACCTGTGAGGAGCTTCCAGGGACCAATAAAAAAGGAAAAGATGCAAAGTGTTGAGTTTGGAGGCTGGAAATGTAGCTCAGTGGGAGAGCACATGCCTAGCATGGAGAAAGCCCTAGGTTCAATCTCTAGTGGAAAAGAAAAGGGGAAAAAGAGCCAGCCTAGTCTACAGAGCGAGTTTGTGAAGTCAGGGCAGCCAGCACTACACAGTGAACCCATGTCTTGAAAAAACAACAACAATGAAAAGGTATTGAGTTTTTGTACTTTACAGAAATTTTGATATATTGGTAATAATCTCAACATTGGCATTAGCATTGAGAACCTGAAAAATCAGTAATGATCATTCCTTTGCATTATCAACTAAAATTCATTGAATATTTCCTCTACTCAAAACTTAGAGACATCTTGGTACAGTAATTTTTTGTTTCCTTTTATCTGTCTGTATATGCTGCTGTGTATCAGAAAAGTCTTATACATGCCATGGCAGGCAAATGATAGCCTTGGGTGTCTGACCTCAGCTTTATTTGACACCGGGTCTCATTGTTCACTACATACTCCGGGCCAGCTTTTCTGGTATTCTTCTTTCTCCCCCTCCCAGTTTACATACAGATCCTGGCTAGCTACCCGTGCTCAGCTTTATGTGGATTCAGTACCAGTTTGTCACACTCGCATTACAAGTGCTTTGTCCACTCAGACATCTCTCTCCCCAGCTCCATTTTGACATTTTAAGACAGGCTGGCCTCAAATTCACTGCAATCCTCCTGCCTCTGTTTCTTCATTCCTGGGATTATAATAGACATGTTCCACCAGACCATGCCTACTATAGAAATTTCTAATTCCTACTTGCCCAAGCTTCTCTAGTTAATAAATTATGCCACAGCTGAGAATTCCCCCATTCATAGATATTACCCATTGACAAATTTGTTGATAAATACCCTCATATTAATTGGTAAATCTCTCTCCTTGCCTCAAGGGTTATCCTGGTAGTCTAATGAAGATGCTCTATCCTAGCCTTTATACCTCCTAAATCTGACTGAAGTGAAGGAAGGGGTCCTAGAGATATCACCAGGGACTCTGGAAAATGGGATACAGCTGACCTTGTATCCAGAAGTACGTGGGAGCAAAGAACTGATGCTGAAAACCCTCTAGCTCTGATCCTCTTATTCCTCTCATTCTGACCAACTATGCAGGGAACACTCACTGTACACAGACATGGGATTAGGGCCTAATGTATTTACTTTCCTCTTTTCCTTTGTGAGATCGAACCTAGGCTTTATATGCTTCGCAAGCAGCAAGCCCTGTAATATTAAGCTATATCCTTTAGGCCCACATACAGTTTAAAATTAGGACCATGCAGGTCTCAAAACATGACCCTCCAATTTCTTGATCATCTTTCTCTGTAAAATTTGAATGGGAAACCTGACAAACATCCCTCTAGGACTCTAGGATTTCCAGCTCCTACAGATGGGTCCAAGTCTGTCCCACTTCTTCCAGCCCCAGGGTCCTGACCCATACTACAATGATTCTGACCTAGGAACCAGAATTTCATATTGAGGCACTCAAGAGAACACTGAAGTATTGTGTTGACATGGATTTGCTTGATTAAAAAAAATAACTCCAATGTGTCTTCTTTAGTAAACAAAAGGACCCTCAATTCCCTCCCATCAGACTACCTACTGCTCCTACCAACAGAAAGGCATGTGCCTTTGCCTATAATCCTAGCACTTGGAAGGCTTAGGCAGAGAGATCACAAGTTTAAAGCTAGCCTGACTTACAAGCAGTGATCCTTTCTCAAACACACACACACACAGAGAGAGAGAGAGAGAGAGAGAGAGAGAGAGAGAGAGAGAGAACAAAATACTGAACAAAGAAAAAGAATTAACATGTCTTGGGTTGGGGGTGTAGTTCATTGATCTAACTTATAATATCTCCTATATTGCTCAGACTAGCCTGAAACTTGTTATGTAGCCAAAGCTGGCTTTGAATTCATGATCCTCCTGCCTCAGCCTCCTTAACCTTAGGGATACAGGCAGGTATCACTATGACAGGCAGGCAGATTTTAAGCACATGGTACTTATTCACTTGAGTAGGGAATGCCTGCTGCAGCAACAATGTCTGCATAAACACTGTGCTGATGGGTAGAACTGCAAGACAGAAGTCTAGGTCCTGTTTTGGCCTTGGGAACTTTGTTGACATTGCTTCAGGTGCCTGAAAGATTTTGGCAGCTTCTGACCAGTCACCAAACTCTAGTACTAGCTCCCTGAACACCAATGAGACTCCCTGACTTCAGGCTGTTCAAACCCTCAGCTATTTTAGCCCTTGGAAGGAAGCAGACAGTAGTGGGGAGGATCAAACCTCGTACTGAGAGCTGTTCTTCTACCAACCTGTCAAGCATGCCGGTAGGACCTGTATCCAAACCCAGTACGTAGGAGAAAATGCAAGCACGACCTGATGGTCAGCCTGCCTGGCACACCATGCTGCTTCTAAGTGAGAAGCATGGTGGTACATAATCACACTCCTGAATTTTCTCAGAAGTCAGATCATTGAATTCTGAACTACTGTGAGTAGCCAGTAGCTGGCCTGCTGACATGTCTGCACTCTCCACATCTCCTTTAATGTGCTTCGTCAGCATAGAGACCCTGGTGATATGGGCGCTCACTGTCCAATCTGAGGCAATGTTCTAACTAATCATAGTCTATAGGCTTCTACTAAATAAGTAGTTTCTCAATGCAACAAAGCAGAAGCTATTCCCTGAAACCATCTCCAGAGTGGTTCATCTCCATGACCAGCACATGGGCATTGCAGATTTGTTGGGGGACACCCTGGCAACAATTGCAATGGCACCAGTGCAGCATGGACAGGGCTAACAAGTACCTCAGGGAACACAATTCAGAAGAGTATATAAGGTCATTTCCCCCAGAGACCTGGCACAAGCTCTTGGCAGTATTTGTAGTTCTGGGAGTCCCTATCTCCTATCACTTTCCTAGAACCATTGGACACTTTTAAAAGTCAGCGTATTTATTTGTGACCTTCTTTGAGAAATTTGTATCACAGCTGAGATTAAGTGCATGGGCAGGGTCACAGCTCTGTGAATCCAGTCCATTTGATGACCTGGAGAATTTGTTTGTCTCTTTCCTGAGTCTCGGTCCTTCTCTTTAAAAAATAGGAATCATGGTCCTTACCCAGAGCATTTAGAGTAGTAAGGGTTGACAGATGATTATAAAGTATAATTGCCCTATGGTGAGTGAGCGACTCAGGTTCTGAGTGAATGTATGTTGCTGACATGGGCATGAATTCTGGAGGACTCCAGTGTCTCAGCCCTATGGGAGTAGCAAAACCTTCCCTGAGTGATGCTCAGAGGGATGGCAAAGCCTTCCTCAGGAGTCTAAGTGCAAATTCTGACAGTGTGTGCAGAAAATGTTCACTGTAGCTCCCCCCCCCCCATGTTTATGGCCTGAAGACTATTCCCTGTAAAGACTGATCCTATCAAGATTAGCTAAATTTGTCTCCTTGATTTAACTGTATACCATAAACACTATCTCCTTGTTCAACTGTCTGCAATAACGCCATCTCAATGACATATAATAAGCATGCTGAGATGGGGGTAGGGGAAGAGGGCTGTGGTTTCTCCATCAGAAAGCCCGAACCATGCAATCACAGTTTTTCTGTGTCTGTGTATCTGTGTTTCTGTGTGTTTGTCTTTTCTTCATTCCCTCAGAGCCCCCATCACGCTGTGTCTCTGAGGCCTGCAAGAGTAATTTTTCCCCTTTTTTCAGTTTTTAATTTTGCATGCATGTGTAGTTTTGCCTGCATGTATGTCTGTGCCCAAAGAATGAGCATTAGATCACCCGAGACTGGAGTTCTGGCCAGTTGTGAATCATCATGTGGTTGCTGGGAATTGAACTTAGGTCCTCTGGCAGAACAGCCAGTGATCTTTAAGGCTGAGCCATCTCTCTTGTCCTAACCCTTCAGATTTTTTTGGGGGGGGGGGGGTTAGCATAGTGGTACATGCTTTTAATCCCAGCACTATGGAGGCAGAGGCAGGTAGATCTCTGTGATTTTTGAGTCTATCCTGGTCTATGGTCCAGGCCAGCTAGGACTACATGGTGAGACCTTTTCTCAAAAACAAAACAACAAAAACTAATGAACCTCTCAGGAAGGAGATGTGTCACTGCACTTGCCTAACAGGCACACAGGCCTGAGTTAGATCCCCAGCCAGAGCCCTGTAAAAAGATATCATAAAACTTTTATATTAATAACTAAATGTATAATATTAATAGATGTGTAATAATTTCTATGCAGACATGAACCCTGAAGTTGGATCATCTACATTCTAATCTTACACCTTCCATGTATTCTTGGGGAAATCAGATTTCTGGTTTGTGCTTCATTTCCTGCATCTGTAAAATATGCATAAAAACATGCTTAATTCATAAGAACAATGGATGTATGAATGAAATAACATGCACAGTGCATAAAACAGTGATAGAAATGTAGTGCTTACAAGTCGTAGTCACAGTAAATAGAATTTAATGTATAACTTCAGTAGTGATAATTATCAATAATGATTATTACAATACTATACATTGTGTTTGATATTAGAAATAACAAATAATACTGGAAATGATGTATAGTATTAGTAACAATAATTTAATGCACCCTGTAAACAAAGCTCAGCTTAATTCACGGTTGTCATAATCTCTCTTCAGAATGTAACAAATACTTAATATGTTCCTTTGTAGTATTAGTATTATGATGCTTATATGCTGCTCTTAGTGTGCAAATCTGCGAATCTCTCCTTTGACAAGTATCAACATTCCCAAAGACTTCTGAGGAAAATCAACCTTCCAAATGTGGTACTGTTACTCACTGTGCAATCCCCATTGTGGAAAAATCCCTACTTTTATAAATCTCTACTGTTGCCAAAGCTACAGAGGCTAAATCTCCAAGCCCTTGTAAATTCTTCCCTTGATTAGACCTTTTTCCTCAAGGAGATAATCCGCTCTGTCACAAATACCTCACTAAGACTGTACTACCAACCAAAGAATACACATGGAGGGACCCATGGTGCTGGCCACATGTGTGGCGGAGGAGGGCCTTGTTGGACATCAGTGGGAGGAGAGGCCCTTGGGCCTGAGGGTGTTCGATGATGCCCCAGTATAGGGGAATGCCAGGGCAGGAGGATGGAAGTGGGTGGGTGTGGGGGGGAACACCTTCATAGAGGCAGGGGGAGGGGGGATGGGATAGGGGGTTTCCAAAGGGGAGACCTGGAAAGGGGAAAAATATTTGAAATGTAAATAATCAAAAAATAAAATAAAAAATAAAAAAACCAAATACCTCACTAAGAAATAATATTTTATTACTATTTCATAGACAACTCCCCATTAGCTAACCTATAGACAAGTATCTCTATTTACAAATACTCAGCAGCAATCTACTGCCTGCCGTTGGACTCCAGCCACAAATACCTTTCTTAATAATTACCCACCTGTTGGCACCTCCCTTGCTGACAAATATCTCTTTATGAGTATCTGTCTATGACACCATCTTTGTTGGCAAATTTTCCCACTGACAAATTGTGACCTACTAGCATATTTCTCCATTTGAGTTAGGAATAATAAGTCTCCCCAGTCATATTTCCCCCAGTCCCCCCAATATGGTCACTGACAAATACCATCACTAATAATTATTTCATTAATCCTGATTAAAATCTTTCTATTCATAGAAACCTATATATCCATATATACTTTCTATTGATTGACTCCCACTGATACATTTCTGATCTTAGGTATGTCCAGATAGAAAGTACCCCTGCTAGAATATCTCCCAATATATACCCACTATGGTAAACCATTTCACCCCACCGTCCAGTGACAGATGGAGAAAACGATTTGTGTACGTATGCTATACTGGAGATTTAACTCAGGGCCTAGAATATGCTTGGTAAGTGCTCTACACTGAGCTACATCACTAGCCCAGAGAAATTGATTTATGTAAGGCACAGTCTTTCCACTTTTTGTTAATAGTCAAGCTCCACAAAAGAAAATGATTACAGCACAAATCTCTTTGGAGAAGTCCCTTCCTCCATCTCGCCTCTTCTTCTCTTCTGAGAGAGTGGAAGCACCCCTGGCTATCCTCCCACCCTGGCACATTAAGACTCTGCAAGGCTAGGTGCTTCTTCTCCCACTGAGGCCAGACAAGACAGCCAAATTAAGGGAACGGCTGGAAATAACCCAGATGTCCCTCAAGTGAAGAACTGATACAGAAAATGTGGTACATCTACACATTCCATCTACAATGGAATACTATTCAGCTATTAAAAATGAAGACCTCCAACTCTTAATCTTTCATTTGTCTCCAAAGTGCTGGGTTTATAGGTATGCCCCCACCACATCCACATTATGTCTGCTTTGTTTTGTTTTATTGAGACGGGGTCTCATGTAGCCCAGGCTTGCCTGGGACTCCCGATCCTCTTGCCTCCACTTCCCAAGTGCTGCCATTAAATGCATGCACCACCACATCTGGGTTTTGTTTTTGTTTAAAGGAGATTGAGAGTTCAGAAGGATTAGGGGATGGCTCAGAGGCTAAGAGCACTTTGCTGTACAATCCTAAAGACTGGAGTTCTGATCCCAGCACCCACATAACAAGCCAGGCACGATCCTGCACACCTGTAAGCCCAGCACCAATGGAGCAGAGATAGGAGGACTGTTGGGTCTTGCTGACTGCCAGCCTATCTGAAAAGAGGATCTCCAAGTTTTCTTCCAGAAAGATCCTGTGTCAAAGGAATAAAGTGGAGAACACTAGAGGGACATATTCAGTGCTCTTCTGTGTTCCAGGTCCAGGAATATTTACCTCCTCTGGCTTCTGCAGGCACCTACACTAATATACACATTACCCCCCCCCCCACACACAGACAATTTAAAATAACAAAAAGTGAAATTTTAAGAAAAGAGACTGGGGAAAGAGGATTTGTAGTTTCAAGCGAGTCTGGACTATGTGGTGAGACCTGTCTCAAAAAAAACAAAAAACAAAAAACAAAACAAAACAAAACAAAAACAATGAGAGGGATGTAGCTCCATGGGGGTAGATAAGTTGCCTAGCACGAGCCCCTGAGATTGATACTCAGTATCATAAAAAAGAAAGAAAGGAAGGAAAGAAGAAGGAAAAAGAAAAAAGCAGTAGAAAAATAAGAAGGAAGATTGGTTAAGAGTCATTAAGATGTGGTTAAGGCCCCAGATACACTCCTGGTTCCCGTGGAAGCTGCCCTGGTCTCCTGAGAAAGTAGGATGAACTAGTTCATGCTGGCAGCAATGTCTAGGCTGCACCTCCCAGATGTGGACAACTTCCATCAAGCTTGTGCATCCTGATGAGTTCTTTGTGGAGCTCTCTAGCAACTTCTGATGGAGGCGGAACCCCTTCTTAAACCCCTACTGGCCCCTCTCTGACACCAGATGCTCCCAAACCTGTCTTCCAAACACTCAGTCCCAGGCTCCTGCCATGAATCCTGCTTCCTTTAAGAATTAATTTCTCACTGCAGTTCAATTGATCTCTTCACATTCTGGATACCTTATCCTCAGGTCTTTCTCAGAACAGTCTCCATTTCAACCCTACCTCTGTCACCGACACAGGCTACTGTGCTTCTAATTTTAGACTGCAATAGCAAATTCTATCCCCAACCCATAGTGGCTGGAATTTTGGAGACTTGGGTATCATGTGCATCCTAGCCAAGGCATACCAGGACAAGCTTTTACTGACCAGTGGGGTATGGCTTCTCCCCACAGTCCCCTGTGGCTGAGAAGCAGCATTCCGCAAGGTTCAGAGCTGAGTCCTAGGAAAGGGTTCAGGGTTAGCATAAAAGGCCTTCTTGAATACTGATAAGAAAAGATAGCATTGGTCCAGGAATGGCCTGCCTGCAGCCATCTATTTCCTCTGGGTGTTCCAGTTTGTCCTTTGTTCTTTCTGTTCACTGCAGGCCTTTGTTCTTCCTCATTTGCTCCTTCTTGTCCCTATCCCTGTTCCATGCTCTCAGCCATCTCTTCCTTGTTTACAGTCCCTACTCTCAATCCCCTGCTGTGACCCTTCATCACCCCTATTCTCTGCTGTTCCCTATGTCCTCTTCCTTGTCTATGTTCCCCTATCCCTGTTTTCTACTCCTGGCCATCTGTTCCTTGTTCCCAGCACTTGGGAGACAGAGGCAAGCAGATCTCGGTGTGCTCAAGACCAGCATGCTCTACATAATTAGACACTGTTTTAAAACAAAACAACAAAACCCACTGACCACCCAAAAGAAACCTCATCAACACACCACCTCTGTCCTTCCTTTTTAATTCCTCACTCTTGTCTCCTTTCCCAACCCCAAATTACCACATTCCTGACAGTGTATTCTTACCTCAAAGTATCCCCTCTTCAGGGAAATCAGGGATCCTGGACCCAGGGAAGGGACTAGAGTCAGAGAGGTCTTGGGATTGGACATTACTTGCTGTGAGCTCTCGGTAACTCTTTGCTGTTATAGCAAAAGAGGGGAATTCCCTATTTCCACAACGACCCTCAAATCTGTGTGACAAAATTGACATGACCAAATTATAAGGTTTAGAGAGTGGAGATGAAGAAACATTCAATTGTGCTTATGGGAATCTTCCCCTGCTTTACTCTACTCTCCACTTTAGACCATTTCCTTACAACCGAGCTAGACAGTCCTCAGAGGAATCCTACCATCCTGCATCCTGCCTGGAAACAGGTGGGACATTGAGTTAGAGGAGCATGGGCATCCCTACCAAAGCTTCCCGATACAGGATGATGCAGTAAAATCTAGGCCCAGCTTTTGATCCTCCATGGTTCACAATGAAGTGGTGGACAAAAGAGGAAAAGACTTGGTAAGCTGTCTTGTGGGGAAGTCTAATGACTCTGCCACTCCACTTCCACTTTTAACTTTGTCTATTTGCCAGGCACAGAAATCCTGCTTTCTGTGCATGACAAAATAACCTCTGCACAAGAAGTCAGGAAGTCTGGCTGTCCAACCACATATCAGAAATGAATGAGAACATATTGTTAAGATGCTGTGATGCCAGGTGTGGTGGGATATACTTGTTATCCTAGCAGGTTAGAAGTCGAGGCAGAAGGATCAGGAGTTCAAGGCCAACCTTGGACACATAAGGAGTTTTCTTTCTTTCTTTTTCCCTTTGGTTTTAAAGAAAGGGTCTCTCTATATAGCCCTGAAACATAATATGTAGACCAAAGTGGTTTCAAACTCAGAGAGCACCTTCTGCTTTTGCCTCCTGAGGATTAAAGACTTGCACCACCATGCCCAGCTACATACGGAGTTTGAGGTCAGCCTGGGTAACATGAGACCTGTCTCATAGAATAAATAAACGAACAAATGAACAAACATTTGAGACTGATATAAGTACAGAGAAAGTGATAAAGAGAACAGAACAGAGTTAAGACCTTCACATATATGTGAAATGTTAATTTATGAAAGGGGTGGCATACTAGATTAGTGGGGGAAAACTAGTTACTTTCAAGCTAAAGAGTGAACTTATATCTACCTACCTGCTACCATTTGGATACAGCTTGAGTGTGTCCCCAGAGGTTCGTGCCTTGGAAGCTTAGTCCCCAGTGTGGCTGTGTTGATGGGATGGAACTTTTAAGACGTGAGGGTCCAATGGAAGGTGGTTAGGCCCTTGGGGATACAGTGCTTGGAAGGCATTAATGTAGTCCTCACGGGACCTTGGTAAGTTCCCTAGATGGGTTGTTATAAAAAGAATGAGTCTAGTCCCTGAATCTCCTGGCTTCCTGTCTTGTCATGTGATCATTCCCTCATGTATGCACTTCCAGACCACACTACAGCACTGCTACACAGTGCATATCAAAATCTATTTCAGATGAATGAAGAGTATCAATGCAAAATATGCTATACTATAAAGCACCTCTTTTCTCTGGTCATTGTCATTGCTATCATAAGCTACTTTTCCATATGTATATGGATCTATACCCAGACTTTTAAGTTTTGATCCATTGTTTTTCATATTTATTGTTGTTCTGTATGTTTATGATGTGTGTGGGGATTGATTTACGTGAACCACAGTGTGTCAGTCTGTTTGTTCCTGTGAAGCATCATACAATTTAAATAATAAAAATCTTATGATGTGCTCGGTGGCAGAGGTACTAGATTCCCTGTAATCTGGCAGAGTCAATCTCTCCTCTGACCTTGTCTTGGTCAGGGAGCTCCTCTGACCTTGTCTTGGTCAGGGATCTCCTCTGACCTTGTCTTGGTCAGGGAGCTCCTCTGGCCTTGTCTTGGTCAGGAGCTCTTGCTCATTCTTCTGTGTTTACTCTTCTATGTGCACTTCTATCAACTCTAGTTCTAGATAGAACTTTATAGGTAGATTTTTGATAGCCATATTTTTGATTGATTAGTAAATCAAAGACCTGAGTATATAAACTGACCTTTTAATGATATCAGTTCGTTCTAGGAACAATAAGGAGCAAAAAAAGTTTGCTTAGTTGAGTATGTTTTTATATCCTTTGAGCGTGTTTTAGTCATTTCCTCATAAGTCTGCATGTATTTTTCCATTTATGCTTGAAATTTCACACAGCTACATAATACAAAATGATCAGATCTATCTCACATTTCTCCCTCCAACTTCCCCAGTATATTCCTAACTTATCTTTCTCCCAATTTCATGTTTGCTTTTATAACCTACTAAATCCAGTTATTAAGGTATTTAAAATACTTTTGTTGTTTGTTATTGTGAATACTGTTCTCTAACGTATCTTCTATTACTGTTATTTGTGTATCAGAAAAGTACTGATTTTTATCATACATTCTCCTATGTTGCTACTACATTATCATATTGCCTAGGTTGGCATTATAATTGGTTCTTTTGAGCTGGAGAGATGGCTCAGCGACTAAGAGCACTGGCTGCTCTTCCAGAGATCCTGAGTTCAATTCCCAGCAACCACATGGTGGCTCACAGCCATCTGTACTGATCCAATGCCCTTTTCTGGTGTGTCTGAAGACAGCTACAGTGTATACACATACATAAAATAAACAAATAAATCTTTTTAAAAAAATTGGTTCTTTTTGGGTTTTCTAGGTATGCCATCATATTGTCTACATAGATATTTTATTATTTTGGGGGATTAAACCTAGGGTTTTGTACATGCTAGGCAAGTACTCTGTTACTAAGATACATTCCTGGCCCAAATAAAGATTGTCAAATGTCCTCTTACCCATTTTTATGGCTATAGTTGGTTTTTATTACATCTAAATGCATTGGTTCAACATTTCTATAACAATTTCTAAAGGAAGCAGAGACAGTGAACACCTTTGCCTTGTTCCTGATCTTACTGGATATGCCTTCAGTGTTGTCCATTATGGTGATAATCGTAGAATTGAGATATGCAGACATTATCATGATAAAGCACTACCAATTTCTACTTTAAATGCTTTTATTAAAATAAACTGCTAAATGTTTCCTAAGTAACTATGGAAATAATAGAATTTTTTCCTTAGATCTATCAATGTACTGCATGATTATAATATATTAATTTAAATGAAATATTCTTGTATTCTTAGAAGCTCTCTTGATCTTCCTTCCTTCTATCTTTTGGTGTTGTTTTGTTTGAAGAGACAGAGTTTCACTCTATAGCCCAAGTTGTCCTGAAACTCATTATATAGACAAGGCTTGCCTGGAACTTGAGACAAGCCTCTAGAACAACCGTAGGTCGTCTTCTTTATTACTATTATTATTATTGCAAAGTGGCAAAGAAACAATAAAGCAAAGAAATAAAACAAGACCAAAATACAGTGTCAAGATTGATAGCAGGTCACATGGGTAAGGGTATTGAACGGTCTAAAAATTAGTATTTTCTTAGTATTTTTTATATTTTATATTTAACTAATAAGTTAAAAGTTCAAGATTTTTGCATTGATATTCATGGGTAAAATCGTATATGGTTTAATTTTGTGGTATCAATTTTATAAATGGTTTAGAAAAATAATTGGCAAAGTTTTTTTTTTTTTACTTTTTATTATTTGGAATAAATGTAAAAAAGATAAAATAAAATCAGCATATTTTTAAAAAACTAAACATTTAATAAGATTTTTTGGAGATGCTTTCATGTAGTTAAGGCAGGCTATGAACTTATTATGTAACCAAGATGAGTCTGAATTCCTGATTCTTCTGCCTCTACTTCACAAGTGTTGGGATTATAGGTGTTTACCATCACACCTGACCAAAATTACCCTTTTCTGCACTCTATAAAGTGACCAAAAATGTATAATAATCCAAGGATGCTGCCATTTCATGAAATATAGTAAATTAAATGAAAATTGTAAGAGATAATTGTTATGGACTGAGATCCTGCACTAGGGTCCAACAGATAATAGGGGAAAATAATCAAAATGGAATCACTCATCCTAAAGTTTCTCATGACTAAACCAAAATGAAGCTGCTATCCCACCTTCTAAAAAGTCAGGAGAAATGACAACCAATCAGTCTAGTTTCAGTTGGCACACCAAGGAAGGTGCCTCTGGTTTTTTGTTTGTTTGTTTTTGTTTTTGTTTATCTTTACAAAAAAGATAATATGGAGCTGGAGATGTAGCTCCGGTGGTACAATGTTCACCTTGGATCTGATCTAGTACTATATAAAATTGAGCATGGTAACAGATGCCTCTAATCCTAGCACTCAGAAGGTGGGCAACAGAAAGATGAGAGGTTCAACTCATCATTTGCTATATAGCAAGTTTGAGGCCAAGCTTTGCTACATAGCATGAGCCTATCTCGAAAAAATAGTTAACACGAAGTAACCTTTTCTTAACCAGTTATTTTTCTATGATTCTATCTCCCCACTCCAAGCTTGTAAAGAGAGTAAATTTGAAATGGCTAATATGATTTTGTCTTCTGTTTCTGCTTTCCTTGGTTTTTAATATCTATAAAATTAATCTCCTTTGCTCAGCTCATTGGAACACTTATTATATTACACAGAATAGGGTGTTGCCAGCTTTTAGAATTGAAAATAAAGTCAATTCGAATCATTAAATTGGGAGGCTTGCTCTTTTCTGAAGGGAAACAGAGAAGTGGATCTGGGGGAGAGGGGAGGGTGGGAGGAGGGATTGGGAGGAGCAGAGGGAGGGAAACTACAGTTGATACCTATTGTATGAGAGAAGAATTTTAAAAAATCATTAAATTGTTGTAATTTTGCCTTTTGACATTAGAGCAACCACTGGATGAGATGGAACAGGGCTGGCATTCCTCCAAAGCCCCATTCGATGACAACTGGCTGACCTTGAATCTCTACACAAGCAGAAGTAAAGTTGTAAACAGTCTGACAGAGCATTAAAGGCATGCCATTACATGCACAACAAGTTTATCAACAAGGTGTTGATGTTTAAGCATTATCTAGCCAGATGTGATGCCATATACCTGTAATCTCAGCACTCAGGAGGCTGAGGCAGGAGAATTGTATGGCTTCTAGGTCAAGTTGGGGTTACACACTGAGACTCTGTCTCAAAAGAAAAAAAGAAAAATGGGCTCAATTAAGAGTGGCTCACTCACCAACCAGGCAGTATACACAGGCTGGTCTGAGGCCCCTGGCACATATAAGCAGAGGACTGCCTGGTCTGGCCTCAGTGGGAGAAGATATACCTAATTCTTGAGAGACTTGAGACCCTAGGGAATGGAGAGGTCTGATGGGGGGATCACCCTCTCAGAGGCAAGGGAGTGGGAGGGGGACTGGGAGGAGGGCAACAACTGGGATATAAATTAATAAAATAATTAATAAAAAAAAGAGTGGCTCACTAATGGAGTAGAGGCTTCCATGGCTGCACATGATAAATAATTCAAACTTTAAGTAATCAGTTCAGGAAAGTCACTAAAACCACAACGGAAATATATTTGGGGTGGGTGGGGAATAAGATATTCCTGAGTTGCCACATGAGATTAAGATGGACAATTTCAACAAAAATATACGAGCTATGCAAAGAAGTAGCAAAACATGGTATAAACACAGGGACTGTTAGAAATCAAGCTTCCCCCTGCCTGCCTTCAGCAACTCACTGCCAGCAGCTAAACTATGCCATCACCACTCACCAACCCTATCACTACTCACCAACCCTTTTGAAAAGGTCCCCTCGATCACAGATTATTCTCTTACTCTCTGTCTTTAGGTTTGTTTCTGTCTCTCTCTTTTGCTTTCTTTTTCTCTGTCTTACTCATGTTCCCACTCTGATGGCTTTCACTCCCCTCTACAAACCTCTTGCCTGAGATCTGTTGTGTGGTGTGATTTCTGCTACAGCATTTCTTGACTCCCATCTGCCAAGATACCCCCCAATGCTAAATCCTATCATTGGTGCTGATGACTCTAGGTTCTCCTGGTGCCTGTGCACTCACCACCACCTCCAGTACCACTTCATCCTACTGCCCAACCTTACCATCAGCAGTCTAAGCCATACTGGGACCCTACCTACCTGCTCCACCTGTAACAGATCCAACTTTTGGACCACCAATCGATTGGCCTTCCATCCATCACTGGAAGTTGGTGAGTGATCCCTCTTATTTGGCTTAAAAGATTCCCGAGTCTCTGGTAATCTTGGAAGTGGAAGTACCCACCTATGACCCTTTCCCCCGGGTGTGGCTTCATGTATTAGCTCGGTTTTCACCTTTTGGTTTCATTCGAAAGTCTTGGTACCACATTGGTACCCCATGTGGAGTCTCTCCTTGGGCTTTGCAAGGCCCCTGCCTATGCCCCTAATTGTGAGGTGATGACCCACTGTTTAGCTTGTGCCTTTCTCATTCAGTCTCCCTAAGTCTGTGAGCTGCCTTGGATTTCAGGCCTTGGACCTCCTCTTTTCCCTCGCCTATGAGATATGACTTGGAGAACATCAGACCTCTCCACTAAGTGCTTGACTTAAGGGTCTCTAAACTTAAATGCCTTTGCAGTCGAATCTAGTCTTAATACCCCTTAGGTAATCAATACAAATATGGCCAACTAACGGTACTATAAATACCAGTATTATCTTGGACTCTTACAAATATTACAAGGGATCCAAATGGAATAAAGATTCCCCATTCTTTATTTCTTCTTCTTCTTCCTCTTCTTCTTCTTCTTCTTCTTCTTCTTCTTCTTCTTCTTCTTCTTCTTCTTCTTCTTCTTCTTCTTCTTCTTCTTTTTTTTTTACTCCAAACCCTGGTACCCACCCCCACTCCCTTTGTAAAAGTCCTGGCTTTAAGTCATGGTTGATGGATCTGTAAGTTTGCTGCAAAGTGGGAGCTGGAGCTGAACCGAAAGGAGCAAAAAAAAAAAGCAATGGAGCAGGCTAGCTCCACACCTATTCGCCCCTGCAGCACCTGCTCCAAACAAAGCTGCTAATCCAAGTCTCCTAAAGTATGTACAGTTTGCTGATGAATTTTATTCCAAATTCTAGAGTCTAAATCCTTCAGCTGCTGCTTCCCTCTGGCCTGCAGTGCCCTCTGTGTGGGCACTTATGTGCTTCTCTGGGTCTTGCAGCCTTCTTCACTCATGTGGCTGTCTCCCTTGTCTCCTGCTCATCTCTGACTCCAGCCTGCAATCCCACAGCTTCAACGCTAAGCCCTGTTTTGGAGCTTAGAGGAACACACTAGCATAGTATTCAGTTTTTTGACTCTCTCTTCCTCCACGGACTCAGATTTCATTAGAACAGCTTGGCCTCAGTACAGATCAACAGAAAAAAAAAAAAAAAGGCAAACTCAATTTCCAGATTCTCACAAATTGTTAACAAGTGCTACTGCACAGAAAAATGATCCCTAAATATCTTCTATATCTTGCTTTGCTCTACACTTTCTCTACTACACTAAAAATTCTACTGTACTTATATTCTAAAAATTCTAAAAATTTCTACTGTACTTAAAAATACATTATCTGTATGATTTCTTTGTACTTTGCTTTCAAAAAAAATTTTTTTAAGATTATGCCGTAAACTCTTATCTCAGGATTTGCAAATTCATTGGGTATGGTATAAAATCTGTAACAAAATTTGGCTTTAAACTTGAAACAAAAGGCTTATTATAGAAACATCTATACATATGTGATTCAACTCCAGATTAGGATATATGTAACTCGTATTGAAGTCTATATGCATATGGATGTGACTTGGAGTCAACTCTCACTAAAAACTGTGTGTATGTGTGTGTGTGTGTGTGTGTGTGTGCACGCGTGCATGCACGAGTGTTAGGAAAATAGATATTTTTAAAATAGCATCCATGTGACTCTCTTCCGTCTTGTCTGGTGATCTCATCAGGATGTAAGCAGCCACATGGCTGGCAACCATCTAAGGTTAAAGAGGATATGCCATGTGACTTCACCACCTTAAGATGACCACAGAGCATAAAGCAACATTTGTAAAACTTCTTAGTCCTGTTTATCTGTTTATCATTGTATCTCCTTTTAGACTAAGGAATCAACAAGTCTCAAATATCTTGGATTGATATGGATTTTTATATGATAATACAAATTTATGGTTATATTTACTACAACATACTATATATGTGATTTAACTCTGGTTTAGACTATACTGTATATTATGATACAAATTTAAAGTTATGAAGGCCTATTCAGATTAACAAAAGCTGATTTAAGGTGCATGTCTAACAACTTATGTCTTTCAACACCAAGCAGCTAGAAAATTTAGATAAGTAAAACATATGCTTGATAAATAAGGTATATTTGATAATCAAAATTAGTAAATTCCTAAAGTCTACTCAGGTTCACAGTAGTACTGCTCTAATTGCTTTGTCTTTTAGGTTTAGCTATTTGGATAAACTAAGCCATGCAAAAAACCATAATAATCTATAAGGGTGCACTATAAGCGGATCAGTAGAGTTGCCAGTCTCCCTAAGAATTGCATCTATGATTAAAAAGTATTATTTCAATACTAGAAGAGCTTCAATTAAAAAATTGTTATTTTTAAAAGGTTAAACCTAACAGGGATGGAATGTAAAGTCCTAGTCTTATAAAAGCTACTAACCTATTATAAACTGTTAAGGATAATTAAGACATGCAAGTTAATAGTCATCTTTGTACTTGATAGCCAGATGCTCTATCTCTGAGCTGTGCCTCTATGTTAATAGTCATCTTATCAATGATCAAATTCTTTAATGTGTTCAAAACTATATTTGTAATCATGCTAAGTACTAATGTAATCAATTATGGTTATAAGCTTTATTCAGTCTCCCGAATATGTTCCAATGTTAAGCCTAAAGCAAGTAACTAAATCAGGTATGCTTAATATATCGATGGTCCTCAAACTTTTCAGAGATCTGCTGAATATGACACTTAAAATGTTTATAAAATTTTTTTGTGATAGAGAGACATACCAGCTTCTGGAAGCACTCTTCCAAAGAAGATGGGGGACACAGAAGAACTTCTACCTTGGAGCTTGCTTTAAATGTGGCAAAACTGGCCACTAGGTGAAAAGGTGCCCTTCACCTTACCTGCCACCACAATCCTGTCCAAACCATGGACAAGCGCAACACTGGAGAGTTGATTGTCCTGTTTTGCCTAGACAAGTCTGTCTGGCTTCCCCAAGTTCCTACTCCACAGGAAAGTCTGTTGGATCTTCTGGGCCTGGCAGTCAAAAACTGACACTGTGCTAGGACCTCTGCCCCCAGTAACTATAGAAGAGCCTAGGGTGATTGTTCAGATAGCTAGCAAGTCTCTGTCATTTTTAATAGATTCAGGAGCTGCTTGATCTGCACTTCCTGCTTACACAGGTGAAATTCACCCTTCTCAGGCCTCTGATGGGGCTGACAAATGGGCTAGTGAAAGATTTGTCAGTGTATTTGGCAGCAACCAAGGTTTCAGCTGCCTTCTCGCTTCTCATCACAGGTAAAAATAAGGTCACAGGCCTCACTTTTCTTGAGCCACTACTAGGTTTAGAAACAGTTTACCTTGCTACCAGACTCAGAAAAGAGACAAACTCACAAAACAGATTTCAAAGCAACTTTTTACTATTCCTTTATTTAAAGGAATTGGCTTTACAATGACTGCTCCCAGTAATCAACCACTTGAGTCTTGTGGTGAACAATTGGATAGAAAAAAGTGTAAAATTTGTGTAAGGTCTGAAGGGGTGGAAGCTTAAGTTGGGAGGATCTAAGAAAATATTTTACAGTCTAAGAAGGCATCTTAATATGTGTGAATGCAAGTTATAAAGGTCTGAAGATATGAAAACTTAAGTTGTGATAAGAAAGTGACTTAAGGTATAAAAAAGAAAAATGTTTCAGATTTCTTCAGATATGCTGTTGATGTACAGAAACTTCAAAAGTTCAGAGTTTTAACATTAGTCAGTGGAATTCTGATAAAATATTCATCTAGCTTTGGTAAGCACGGACTACTATTATCATAGTCACAAGCTCAAGATTTTAAATTTCAAGACTTTAAATTTCCTTTTGTTATCTTCTAAGTATGGATTTAAAAGTGCTTTTCATTGCCCTAAAAACGTCTGTCTAATCTATATTTGTCCAGTCTTCTGGATATAGGAGAGAGGTCCTGCTTTCATCATCCATATTTATACTGCAAATGAAGTGAGCTCTTGCCCTTCTGCTTCACGGGAGGTTTCTGTACTCCCTGAGCTCACCTTAAAGAGTGTTTATGCTTTTAACCCAAAATAATTTCCCAAGCTTCTACTATGACAAAAAGGTGTGAGTCTACTGTCTTTTCTAGAATGTGAATTTCAATACAGATTACAAATAGTGGTAATGCTAACATGTCTAAAACTTATCTCTTTTTGCAAACTTAAAAATGTCTTGTAAGCTTCAGGGAATCAGCTTGAATGCATTTCTCATTGGTCAAATGAATTCCAGATAAGTGCTGTCAATAAGCCTGTTCCCTTACCTGCCTATTTCACTTATTCCTGAGGGTGGGATCTCTCCCCTTTTCCCTGGTTTTGGGAATCCCCAACTACCAAGACCATAGGCCTAAAACTAAGAACAAAAATTTCCCCCTAAACTCTTTTTTTGCCCCTAAAACACACACACACACACACACACACACACACACACACACACACACACACGTTTTAGCATCCTGCCAGATCCAGGTGTTCCCTCAAAATCTTCATCCCATGCAACTTCAAAGTGACTAGCCCTAGGTGGCACAGCTTCACAAACTGCTTCAACTAGGACTGTACTTCCCTTGCCCCAGATGATCCCACAGAGCCTGGACAGCCAGTGAAACAGCCTGCTCTTCCAGGACTTGGCCATTATCCCAGCTTTCTTGTGTCCCCAAAGATGCCAATGCTCTCAGACAGCAGGAAGTAGTCTAAAGAGTATGGTGTCCCCATTCCTGCCTCACCAGTCACCTCACCTTTTATAATAAACAAAAGGGAGGGATGTTAGAAATCAGGGGTTCCCCAAGCCTGCCCTCAGCAACTCAGTGCCAGCAGCTAAGATACATCATCACTAGTAGCCAATCCTTTAAAAGGTCCCCTCCATCACAGATTACTCTCTGTCTTCTGGTTTCTTTGTCCGTCTGATGTCCCACCCTGAGATGGCGTTTTGCTCTCCTTCTCCCCCAACACCTTCATCCGTAAGATGGTGTGATCTCTGCTGAGGCATTCATTCCTTGGCTCTGATCTCTGACCCACCAAGGTACTCTGTCACTAAGTCTTAACAGGGACAATAACAGTCATTTAAAATTTATACTTAAGCTAGTAAGCTAGACTTACTAGAAAAAGTCTAGATCAGTGATTTTACATATAAAAATGTATGTATGTAATTTTTTCCATTAAAAAATAGGTTTTTGTTGTGCAGTGGTGGCGCACGCCTTTAATCCCAGCACTTGGGAGGCTGAGGCAGGTGGATCTCTGAGTTCAAGGGCAGCCTGGTCTACAGAGTGAGTTCCAGGACAGCCAGTGCTACACAGAGAAACCCTGTCTCAAAAAACCAACAAACCAACCAATCAACCGAACAACAAACAGAACAAAACAAAACCAAAGCCAAAAACAGATTCTTGATATATAGTTCCAGGGAAGCATGGTATTTGCTTTGTAACCAAAGCTTACCCCAACCTAATAGTAGATTTGATATGCCAGACTAAAGAATCAGTGAACTCAAAGAAAAGTAAATTGTGATTATCCAGTCTATGGAACAGAAAAAGTTTAAGCAAAACAGTAGCCTAATGGTAAGTGTAACATCAGCAAGCATGTTAACACACACATAATATAAGTCACAAAAAGAGACAGGAAAGAAGAAAAGGTACACAGAATATATGAAGGAACAATGACTGCAAATTTGATGAAAAACAATAAGCCATGCATTTTAAGCAGCTCACTAAACTCCAAGTAGAATAAATTTGGAGAGGCACATATCTAGACACATTACAAACAGACTTATGAAAGAGAAAGAGAAAAATCTAAAAGCAGTAGAAGTGCCTTATCATGCACAAAGAATCCCCAATAAGATTAGCAGCTGAAACTTTGGAAGTCAGAAGGCAGTGAAATAACAATTACAAAGTGCTGAAAGGAAAGGCCTGTACAAACCAGGAATTCTGTATTCAGAAATGCTATCCATGATAGTTTTAATTGTCAACTTGACACACTCTAGCATCATCTAGGTAGAGAGTCTCACCAAGGAATTGCTTAGACCAGGCTGGTCTGTGAGCATGGCAGCACCATTCTTTGGTTTAGGGACCTGGATTGTGTAAGAGTAGAGAAAACTAGCTGAGTACTAAGCATGGATACATTTCTTTCTTTCTATTTTGAGTATGGATTTGACTAGCTGATTCAAGCTCTGTTGTTGTGACTTAGATGCTATGATAGACTATAACCTGGAATTGTGAGTGGAATCAAACCTCTTTCTCCACTAAATTGCTTTTTGTTGTGGTATTTTATCACAGCAGTGGAAATGAAACTTAGACACTGTCTTTCAAAATTGAAGAAGAAATAAAGATATTATCAGATAAAATCTGAAATAATTAATCATTAGTACATCTATTCTATAAAAGCAGTCAAATGAAATAATTGTATAGTAACTTGAATTTTCATGAAGAAATAAAGAACAACTGATGGTAACCAAACAGGTGTTTTATATATGCACACATGCACATAGATATCTATACACACATCTATCTTTCTTTCTTTCTTTCTTTCTTTCTTTCTTTCTTTCTTTCTTTCTTTCTTTCTTTCCTTTTGAGATAGTCTCTTGTAGCCCCTTGAACTCTATTTAGCTATGGCTGGCCTTGAACTCCTGACCCTACTTCCTCTACCTCCAAATGTTGGAATTCCAGGCATGTTCCACCTAGCCTGTCTCTGCTGGTAAATACAAGTAATGGTATGAATGCTCTGTTTGGTTTGATATACTTTTTTCTTCCCTGACTTAAAGGCAACTATAATAAGGTAAAATTATGTTTATAGTTTTTGGTGCACAATTGGTAAAGATGTTGTTTGTATGCCAATAACATCATAAAGTGTAAAGGTAACTTTTATTCACCTGATGTAATTATTGTCTCCAAGGCTTACTGCCTCTGTATGCTGACCTAGGCCTAGTTCTGGAAGCTTCTAGCCTTTGTACAATCTAATCTAGGCGTAGAATGTTTACAGCCTCTGAGACTTACTGCTGAATGAGCTCTCTCCTTCCTAGCATTTTCTGATCTCTGGCTGGGTAATTCAACTCAGTTGTTCTTGCTCAAACTCCTCTCCAAGCTGACTGATTCAATCTGGCTTCTTTGACTCTCCTGAATTGCTCTGCTTGGCCTCAGACTAACTCTGGCAATCTGTTCTGAAACTCTGGTTCGTTCTCATTCTCTAGCTTGTTCTGTCTTTATCTGTGTCTAGCTTGTCCTCTCTCTGCAACCTGTCTCTGTACAACTGTCCCAGTAAAACTGCCTCCTCCCTCTCTCTGCAGTGCTCTCTTAAGTAGCTTCCCCCTTTCCTCTCTCATGAGAGTTGGGCATATTCTATTCTGTCAAATATTTCTCTGATTTGTCACTTTGTCTGCTGCTCGAATTCCAATTAGAGTTCTGTAAGTTAAGAAATCACTTATAGGGGGCTGGAGAGATGGCTCAGTGGTTAAGAGCACTGACTGCTCTTCCAGAGGTCCTGAGTTCAAATCCCAGCAACCACATGGTGGCTCACAACCATCTGTAATGGGAGCCCTCTTTTGGTGTGTCTGAAGACACCTACAGTGTACTCATATATATGAAATAAATAAAATAAATCTAAAAAAAAAGAAAAAAGAAATCACTTATAATCCCCAGGAGAAACACTAAAACTATATATTTGAAAAAGTGAATATTGAAAAAACCCTCAAAATTGCAAACATAAGAATAAAAGAATTGCCGGATGTGGTGGCTCACACCTTTAATCTCAGCACTCAGGAGGCAGAAGCAGGAAGATCGTTGTGAGTGGAAGGCCAGCCTGGTCAGTATAGTGAGTTCCAGGATTGCCAGGGCTACATAGTGAAACCCTGTGGAATGTGCTTTTAGCCCTAGGGGGCCAAGCCAGAAGGATTATATTTAAGATCTGTCTCGGCTACATTCTGAGTTCAAGGCCATCCTGGACTGCAAGGTGAGACTCTGTCTTAAAGAAGAAGAAAAAAAGAAAAGAAAAATTGCAAGCATAAATTCTAACTTATTAGTAATTAGGTTAAGTAAAATAAATTAAACACTCCATTTAAAAGGCAGAATGGGGATAGAGAGATGGCTCAGCAGATAAGATCACTTGCTGCTCTTCCAGAGGACTCAGCTTCAATTCCTAGCACCCACGTGGCAGCCATCATACATGCAGGCAAACACTCATGTGTATAAAATTTTTTTAAAAAAATCTTTCTAAAACGGCAATAATGGGTATAAAACATATATAACTATATGCTGTCTACGAGAGACAAATTTTATTAATCTATTTATTTTTAATATATTTTGTGTATGGACAACATTCTTGTTCTATTTTGTTGTTGTTGTTTTTTTTTTTTTTGAGACAGAGTCTCTCTATGTAGTCCTGACTGTCCTGGAGCTATGTAGAGACTATGCTAGCCTCAAATTTACAAAGCTCCCCTTGCTTCTGCTTCCTGAGTGCTGGGTATGTACCACCACTTACAGCTGGACAACAGTCTTCAAAAACAAAATAAAACAAAACAAAACAAAAAACCCTTTTATTATATTTATCTATTCAGTGTGTGTGTATGTGTGTGTACATGGGTATATACACATGTGTACATATGTTACAGCGCACCATGTGGAGGTCATGGCACAACTTGTGGGAATTGCTTATCTCCTGCTATGTAGATCCTGGCTGAACTCAGGTCAGCAGGCTTGGTGTTAAGCACTTTTAACTGCAGGGCCATCTTGCTAGCCCAAGAGACATGTTTTATATTTAAATGCTAAAATAGGAAGACCATAAATTGATGGAAAATATTACCATGTAAATAATAACAAACAGAGATAGAATGGCTATACAAATATCAGAAAAAAAACCAAAACAGACGTTTAAGCAAATTGTCATTCTTTTATAATAAGATCAACAGAGCTCCAAAATACATAAAGTGAGAGGACTGAGTTAGCCAGAGCTGCATGGCATTTAATTATGTTCTCTTGTGTTTGTAAATAGAAAATTTTAGGACTAGGATTTCCACACAGAAATTCCAGCTATGGAGCCCGTGGTCATAATGGCACTCAACTGAACTGCTTATCAAAGAATAATGGTGATAAATACATTTGGGAGGAAATTGGATTTTCTTAGATCTCATGGTAGTGCATATCTTTAGTTCCAGAACTAAGGGAAGCAAAGCAGGTGTATCTCTGTGAGTTCAAAGCCAACACGGTCTACAAAGAGAGTTCCAGGAGAGCCAGTTGTTACACAGAGAAACCCTGTCTGGAAAAATCAAATCAAGCTAAATAAAACAGAACTAGTGCCTTGATCTGTAAATAAACCTAATTCATACGTTTTTAATTTGTATGAACAACCACAAACTTGCAATATTAGTAGTAAAATCAATAATACTAGATTATCACTGATATTTAATTATAATTTAAGCCATAAAATTGGCAATGTTTATTTATGTAAGTAAATATAACTTATAACATTAGAAAAATTAGCAATTAGTTGTAAATTTGCTGGAGTTACTAACAATGATTCAATTTTTATTTATAACTAAAATTTGACTCAAACCATAGCACTTATAGTTTATAGTGACCATAATGTAAATATCAATATCTATATAGCCACTGAAATATTAACAATTTGATTTCTTCTCAGCATACTGATCATGAATATTGTTAACCTTAGTTTGCTACAAGTGCAATAAACATTAGCATTAGTTATTAGTATTATATTAGTATTAGTATTAGTTGTTACATCTAACACATCAAGTATTAGTAATGATAATTTCTATTTGGATATACTTCAGAACAGATACTTCTAATTTGTATGCAGGCATAACTTGTGATACAGTTGCCCATCCTCTTTGTCAGTGCTAGTAATGACTATTTGATTTTTATGCAGCCAGGCTGACCTCAAACTTATAACACTCCTGCCTCTACCCTGTCATTGCCGGGATTATAGACCCATACCACCATAGCTGGCTGATTATTTGATTTCTAGAAAAATTCTAAGTTAATTTATATTATTGGTACCCACAATGTATATCAATTACAATAACATGTACTTTTCATGATCATTTGTAGTAATAATGATTATATTTTATGATAATAAATGATTCAACTTTTTATTTGTAAATAATTGATAATACCACTATTGAACATTTTTTTGGCAATCTTAGGTTGAAATATGGGTAAAATTTCTATCAGGATGAATATTTCATAATGTTAGTAATAATTATTCACTTTCTACATGGTATAAATCTGATTCATCATATTAATTCTATTAACTCACACTAGAAATACATCTTTAATATTGGTAAGAGTGAATAATATAAAAATAGGATGTGATAAACTTTGGGATCAATAATTTAATTCATATTTGTAACTATTGGGAAATTTGTGGTCCAGGTTGGACATTCCTCATAAAAAATCTAAAATCTGAAATGTTCCCAATGCTGAAACCTTTTGAGCACTACCATGTGCTCCACAAATCTTATGCTCTACATGTGACCTCATGTGCTAGGTAGCTTACTAAAAATACTGTAGAAGAGTAAGTTGGAGTTATATAAATGAGGCATATGTGAAACAAATTAATTTCATGTTTAGACTTGGGTCCCAGGCTGGAGAGATGGTTCAAAGATTATCTTACAGAGAACTAAGTTTCAGTCTCTAGCACCTATATGACAGCTTACAACTGTCTGTAACTCCAGTTTCCGAGAATTTGACACCTTTTTCTGGCTTCTGTGGGCACTCTGTAAATATGGTATACAGACACATATAGGCAAAGCACCCACATGCATAAAATAAAAATAAATCTTTAAACTCAAGTCCCATGCTCAAAATACCTTATATATATACAACTATTTTAAAATCCAAAAAGAAAACTCTGAAATTTAAAGCACTTATGATTTCTAAGCATTTTGGACCATAAAGTGACTTCAATTCTCTACACTAGTAGTTCTCAACCTTTGTGATGCTATGGCCCTTTAATACAGTTCCTCACACTGTGGTGACCCCCAGCTATAAAATTATTTTTTATTGCTACTTCATAACTGTAATTTTGCTATGGTTATAAATTGCAATGTAAATATCTGATATGTGACCCCTGTGGAAGGGTTGTGACACACAGGTTGAGAACTGGTGTAATACTCAGCTATCATATCCCCAGTACAGCCACTGGCGACATTCCAGTAGTTCTGAACCTTTCCCGCTCCATTCTCCCAGGCTTACCATCTCTTTATGATTGGGATAGAAAGTCTGATCAATCAGAGGGAATTCCTCTGTTCCAAGCTTCTTGTGTAGTCGAACCATCTGGGCAAACTAAGAGAACCAGGAGACATGAATTAGTGAGTTTCTTACCTCAGGGGAGTCTCTGAACTGGTATTCCAAATGCTAATTTGGATTTGGAATGTCCTCAAGGTCCATGTGTTAAAAATTTGTTCCCCAGAGTGGTAATGTTGGGAGGTGGTAGAAACTTTAAGAGATGAGCCCTACCTAGATGTTTTAAGTTGTTGGGGGGGGGGGTGTATTCTCACAGGGGATCTTCTTGTTCTTCTTCTTCTTGTTCTTGGTCTTCTTGTTCTTCTTCTTGTTCTTGGTCTTCTTGTTCTTCTTCTTGTTCTTCTTCTTGTTCTTGTTCTTCTTGTTCTTGTTCTTCTTGTTCTTGTTCTTCTTGTTCTTCTTCTTCTTGTTCTTCTTCTTCTTGTTGTTGTTCTTCTTGTTCTTGTTCCTCTTGTTCTTCCTCTTGTTCTTCTTCTTGTTCTTCTTCTTCTTGTTCTTCTTCTTGTTCCTCTTGTTCTTCCTCTTGTTCTTCTTCTTGTTCTTCTTGTTGTTGTTCTTCTTCTTGTTCTTGTTGTTCTTCTTCTTCTTGTTCTTGTTGTTGTTGTTCTTCCTCCTCCTCCTCCTCTTCCTCCTCCTCCTCCTTCTTCTTCTTCTTCTTCTTCTTCAGAGATGAGCCCTACCTAGATGTTTTAAGTTGTTGGGGGGGAGGTATTCTCACAGAAGACTATCTTCTTCTTCTCCTCCTCCTCCTCCTCCTCTTCCTCCTTCTCCTCCTCCTCTTCCTCCTTCTCCTCTCCCCTCCCTCTCCCCTCCCCCTCCCCCTCCTCCTCCTTCCTCCCCTCCTTTACTTCCAGGACACAAAAGAGGGAGCTTTGCTCCACTGTGTTCTTCTACCATGATGTTCTTCCTTGCTACAAACCCCCAGCAACAGGGCTAATACACCATGGATTGAAACCTCAAAAACTGAGCTTAAATAAAGCATTTCGTTTTGTGAGTTGATTATGTCATGTATCTGTTAGTGATGTAAAGCTAATTTGCATCTTAAACTTTTAAACATCTTTATTTCTGGAAAGATAGAGCAGCTCCCGATTCCCGCATGCACATATGAACAATTCCATCTGTATTAGTACTCTTCCTGTAACTTACCACCCAGGGTTTGTCACAGAAGTTGTAGACAGAATGCAAAGAGTTAACACTGGGGATTCCAGCATACTGTAGCCCAATGACCAAACTGCGGTAGTCTCCATTACGTGCCATGCTGAAGGCATGCTGGCGGATCAGCACAAAGTCTGGCTTCAGAGACCTGGGTTGGGGGCATAGATACAAATGTTGAGCACCCCCAAGCCCTCCAACCAAGAAGTTCCCTACTACTCTTTTGAATTTCTAAGTATTCATAAGTCCTGGAAACTGCAAAGTGTTTTTCCCCCTCTGTCCATATGCACAAGCTGGTCCTTCTGCCTGGAGCATTGTTTCCAACCTTTTCCCATCTGGTGATTGATTCCTTTTCAGACTTTCCTATCTGCTGAAGGTCAGCTTGCAACTCTTCCCACATGGCTCTGGCGTCTTCCTGGTCTCAATCTCTCAGACTCCCAGTTGTCCTCCAAGTGTGTTGCTCAGAATAGACTGCAGCCTCAGGATATCTGTGAGCTCTTCCATCTGCTTGCAATATTTCCCCTAGCATACCCACAAGAATCTCTCCTTCACTTTCTTCAGGTCCTTCTCAACTGTTTCTTATGCTACCAGGTTTTTCTATCCAAACTGCAAACCCCATTATCTTCCAACAAGCCCTGCATCTGCTTTACTGTTCTGGGTTTTCCTTTGTGGTTTTACTTTTTTGCTGTTGTTGTTATTTTTTTAAAGATTTGTTTATTTATTTTATATATATGGGTGCTCTATCTTCATGCACACCAGAAGTAGGAATCATATCTCATTACATATCTCATTACAGTTATAAGCCACCATTTGGTTGCTGGGAATTGAACTCAGGCCCTCTGAAAGAGCAGCCACTAAGCCTTCTCTCCAGCCCCTGTTGTTGTTGTTCTTTTGAAACAGGGTTTCTTTGTGTAGCCCTGGCTGACCTGGAACTCATTCTGTAGACTGGGCTGGCCTCAAACTCACAGAGCCTGCCTTTGCCTCCTGTTTATATTTTCTCATTATCTGCTCAAAGAATAAGTTAAGGGCAGAGGGCTTTATATTTTGGGGGATTGATCTGTTTTGTTTACGACTAGGTCACTCAGCATATAGAAGAGTTTGTGGCATACAGTAGGTGCTAAAGTAAATGTCTGTTGGTGTCAAGTGCTGAGGATAGAACCTACAATATTTGTTGAATGAATAATTGAGAAGTTTCATTGTGGTTTACTAGGCTCTTTGGCTACTTAGAACCCCCTCCATGCCACATTCTGTACCTAAGGTTTTGTTCACTGAAGATGTGTAGGGAGTTAGTGACTCTCTCAGTTCTAAGGGAGTCTCTTACGCTTTCTCCCATAGTACCAGTACGCCTTTTCCATGCTCACCTCACAACTTTGACCCCATTGCGAAGAACTTCCATGTCCACAGAGAATCCACCATTGGCATGAGCCACAAGATTGAGATCAGAGAATTCAGCCTGGAAAAGACAGAAAATCAGTGATTTGCCCACATCATGTAAGTGTGAACAATCAGTCTTCAGCCCAGACAGTGGAGCTCCAAGCATGCCTTCTCAACTTACTTGCTCTACTTTAATGTCAATTTCTCCATGGATCTTCTTCCCTTTGAAGTATTTTGCCCTGGGAAGAAATACAGAAGAGCACATTCATAAGTGTTCAGATCACAGACATGAGGTCCACATCCAGGTTGATCCCTTGAACCTTTCTCCCTTCAGTGCTGGTACAGAAACCACATAATACTTTAAAATTGTAGTAGTTTGTAAAAATTAATCGACAATACTTTGTGAACAATAAAGTCTAGTGTAATATCTGTGGAAGTATGTAAAGATACTGTAAAAGGCCATAGAGAGCAGGCATGTCCCAAAATATGGTATCTCACCACATTACTGTTCTAAATATTCCAGTAAAAGCTGTGGAAAATGAATGGTGTTGTGTCAATCATAACAGACTTTGAACTGCATAGAGGTCTGTAAATGGCTAAGAACTTCAGAGAGTGTAAATATATGACATGTGCCTGTCATGTGGTGTGTTCCAGTGCCTGTGTGGTTCTTGGTACCTATGTCTGCAAGGGTCCAAAGTGACTCTCTGTTCTCCCCTTTACCATGAAGCAACACCTTGATCATGGGTGTCATCTTCTATGGGTAGACAGTTGTTTCTGAATAGGAGCTGCCAATTGAAGGGTGCAGGCTGCAGCTGGTTGTAAAGAAGCTGTAGCCAGCAATGATGGGGAGGGAGGAATGCATCTGAGGATGAGGGGAAGCCACAAGAGGAGGAGCAGGAGCAGCAGCAGTAGGCACATCACTAACTGCTTTGTCATTGTTTCCAGCCCCACCCAGTTAAGCTCAGCTTCCAGCAGCCTTCTCTCCCAGCCTCAGGATTCCTACCAGACAGGCTTCTTCACAAAAGTTCCAGTGCTGAATTTCATGGAAAGGAGATGAAAGTAAGATACATTCCTAGGAATACTGGTCCCTGGCATGTACAGAGTCAGCAACTCTGATCTATGTATTCTGCACAAATGAGTTCTGTTGGCTTCACTGATGAGCAGCTGTTTTCTTTTTCTTTGTAAACTGTGTCTCTCTTTGATCTCTCTGTTTCCCCCATCTATGTCTCTGTCTCTCTCTGTCTCTCTCTGCCTCTTTGCTTCTCTCTCTCTCTCTTTCTCTCTCTCTCTCTCTCTCTCTCTCTCTCTCTCTCTCTCTCTCACACACACACACACACACACACACACTAACACTGTTTCCTCATAAACATCAGAAGAGAATCTTTTAAGATCTGCTGGGTTTTCATTTATAACTGATGGTAAATGTGGATGACACCTAATTTCTTAAGGTCAGCCCCTGACCTATCTCTGGTCTCATGGGGGTATAAGAGTGTACTGAATAGTTTTATGTCAACTTGACAACAACTAAAGTTATCAGAGAGGAGGAAGCCTCAATTGAAAAAATGCATTCATCATTGCTTTTCAAGTTTTCTTTGGTTTGTTGACAATGAATACAGTGTCTACTATAGTGTTCTGCTCAGGCTCCTCTTTGAGATCAATAAGTCTTGGTCTTTTTGACAGTTCCTGGCTCTGTCTCCATTGGCCAAAGTGATACCTAATTTCTTTCTTTCTTTCTTTCCTTCCTTCCTCCCTTCCTTCCTTCCTTCCTTCCTTCCTCCATCCCTCCACCCCCCCCAAGCAAGGTCTCATTGTATAGCCCTGGCTGGTCTGGAACTGCTTTGTAGACTAGTCTGGTCTTGAATTCACAGAGACCTGCCTGCCTCTGCTTCCCAAGTAATTGCATCAAAGGCATGAGTCACATGCCCAGCAACACTTAATTTCTTGAGCTTAGCCCCAGACCTATTTCTAATCTTGAAGGGAATATAAAGGTGTGCTTGCTAGTTTTATGCCAACTTGACTCAAGCTTAAGTCATCTAAGAGAAGGGAACTTCAATTGAGAAACATGCACCAGGCTGTAGGCAAACCTGTAGGGCATTTTCTTAATTAGCAATTGGTGTAGTATAGTCCAGCCCACTGTCGATGGTGCTACCCATGGGCTAGTGGTCTTGGGTTATAAAAGAAAGCAGCCTAGTTTTTTTCTTGTACTCTTTGGTTCTACCACTCAGTTTTTGGGTGCTTGCTAGTGCTGAACACCCATCACCATGTCTTGCGAAATTGAGGAAATCAAGGACTTTTCTGCTCACAGCCTAGGAGAAGGATGCAAAATCCATCAAGATCAAGATTAAGAATAACAAGGATAATGTGAAGTTCATGGTTCATTGTAGCAGGTACCTTTATACCCCAGTGATTGCAGACAAGGAGAAGGCAGAGAAGCTGAGGCAGGCCTCCCCCCTCCTCTCTGTTTGGCAGTGAAGGAGCTGAAATGAACTAGGCCTCCCCATTTGATTATTTAAAACACTGAAAAGTGAAAAAAAAAGAAAAAGAAAGAAAAGTGAGGCTAAGCAAGCAACAGAGAGCAAGCAAGTAAGCAGCACTCCTTCATGACCTCTGCATCAGCACTTGCCCTCTTTGAATTCCTGACCTGACTTATTTCAGTGATGAACTATGATGTAGAAATGTAATCCAAAGGAACTCTTTCCTTTCCAACTTGCTTTTGGTCATAATGTTTCAACATAGCAATGATAACCCTAAGAAAGAAGGCTAGCCTCTTTTCCTCATTCTGGACTGACTCTGAAGGGCCATCTCAGCTCCATAGCACCCTCTGGGTACAGCTGAGTCCTCTGACCTGATGATAGCCTAGCCTTTCCTCTGCTCTTATTACAGTGTTGACCCCAAAGGCATACCTAGTTAGGTCTTCTGCATGAAAATCCCTGCCTCTTGAGACCGTTTCAGAAAGCCAACCTATAATACTGGGCTGTAGGAGTCGAACTACATAAGAAGTCTGTACATGATTCTGTAGCTGGGTCATCCAGCTCCCAGTTGGAAGTGAGCACTCTTAGTGACAGGACAGCCCATAACATACTATAGCCATGCACATTCCTCTGAGGCAGGTGGTTTGTGCTGGAACCTTAATATGGATCAGTGGATGGAACAATGATATGGAACATTGATATGGACCAATGCCATATGATCTGGCAGGCCCTATGACAATGGAGGTGTCATAACGGAATTTTTTCTCTTGAGAGACACCATAGAACCCTGGTATTTGGAAGCAGCAGTGACTTTTCCTGATAGTGGATTGCAATAGGAATCTAGGAGGAAAGTGAAGCAGCTGGTAGAATAGCCTTGACACTTGACAGATGTGAGGGAAATGGTAACCAGATTGTGGTAATTGTTTGTTAAATGGCACTGGTTAACTGTAGAAAAATCTGATATAACTGCCAACTCAAGGCAAAATATGAAAGGCAGAGGATGTTCCTGGCTCTTTTTAAAGAAACCTTAAGGTGTAGCTAGAGAACAGATGGAAGGGAGGACCAGGCTCAAGATTTAACTTTAAGTAGGGTGGAACTTCAGAGAAGGTTGGTCTACCTCTCTGCCACACCATGCTCAGCCCTAATAGGACAGGAGTGGTATTCTAAGGCTTGGGACAAAGATACATGCCTAGATGCAGTTAAACATCCTGACCTTACAGGCCAACCTGAACCCATTGTACCAGCAGAAGCAGTTTACTCACCCTTAGTACATAGACAGCTTCCCTCTGTTTGGGAAAACGTAGAATGCTTTAAGTGAACCAGGTACTTTATAAGTCAATGCCCGCCCTGCTCAGGATATACTCCAAATTACTACTCTGGAAAGCTGAGCAATAACTAGATCCTGTTCACAGTATGTCCCCCAGACTTGGAGACACCCTAATGCTCATAACCATGACTGACCCCAGTGGGATTAAGAGCTAGTGCAGAGAAGTCCAAATAAAAGCTTCTGAGATGGCACCTTCATGCCCCCTACCAAAGCAGTAAATCAGGGCTGAGTGTATAGCTGAGTGGCAGAACACTTGCCTAATATGCATGGAGTTCTAGGTTTCAACTCTGGCACTGGGGGGAAAAACAGAACAAAACAATAATAAATTGAAAGCAATGCTATATGCATTCTGGGGGAGATGATAGAAAATGAGGCATCTCAGAAAGATCTAGAGAGGATACAAAGGCACTTCTCCCGTAATCTCTATTGAACTAACCAGTTGTGTCTCTGAGGAGACTGGACAGATCCAGAGAATTCCTGCAGGCCACTGCAAATGTCACCAACTAGTACCTCTGCTTGCAGTTACTGTGCTGGACATGTTATTATTACAGATTAATAAGGTATCAAGTATGGCATGGAGCCATCAATTTGGCAAATGTACCTCTTCAATTCTGAGTAGAAAAGAGGACTAAAAGCAACTGATGTGGCATGGACAATGTCTGTGGGTGGTTTTTCCCTATACAGCATTCTGCTGTTTCTTTCAACCTACATTATAACATTGTTCAGAGGAATCTGGAGCACCTGGACATCCCACAGAATATCACACTGGACCATTATATCAATTATATCATGTGGATTATGCAAGATGAATAAGAGATAGTTAGCTTATTGCCTTGATAAGACACTTGTGATCTGAGGTGGGGATGGTAGCACAGCACTCAGAAGCCTAAGGCGGGAGGATCATGAATTTGAAGCCAGCTTAGGCAACCTAGTGAGTTCTAGGCTGTTCTAGGGTATATATTAAGCGTATGTCTCTCAAACATCAAAAGACTCATGAGCTTGAGTGGGCAGTAGAGAATCCATTTAAAGACACAGGGACATAATATATTAGTAATATTTCAGGAATCCAGTGACCAAAAACAATGCCATACCAACACTTTCAAAGAGTAGAGCAGAGTTTTGCATTTCATGCCTTTTATTGTGAAGAGAGACAGCAGGCAGGCTTCTTTCAAATTCTGGAAGCATCATATTCTACACCAGGACACAAGTTTCAAGTGATATGTAAAGTTATCAGTTATGAGTATGGATCAGAGTATAAGGGGGCTCTGTAGCAGATCCAAGATGTAGTGCAAACAGTCTTACCACTTAGGCTATTTGATCTGCCAACTCCTCTGATACCAGAGGTGTCAGAAGTGGACACAGATGCATAGTGGAGCCTATGAGAAGCCTAAGTATGAGACTCTCAGGGTTCTGGAGCTAGGCCATACTATCTTCAGTATGGCTTAGATACCTTTATGGTTTTTTGTTTTTTGTTTTTTTTTTAATTTAGATGGGGTCTTACTATGTAACCCCGATTGTTTTGGGACTTGCTATGTCGCCCATGCTGGTTTCAAACTAGTGATCCCTTTACCTTAGTCTCCTGAGCTGGGGTTTCAGGCAAGTGCCACCATGCCTGGCTCAATTATATGCCATCTGATAAACAGATCCCACTGTAGTATTTCTCTCTGATAGAGACAGAATGTTTGACCACAGGGCACCAAGTGACTGTGCACCCAGAACAGCTCATTATGAGCTGAGTCAGGCCATACCCACCAAATAAAGTCAGATATTTATGGACAATATTGAATGGTTTGTATGGTTGTTTAGGGGCCAGGAAGGAAAATGACAAAAAGATCATGACGAGGATGTCTGGGACACAGACTTTGGGTGAACATATGGAAGTAGGCCAAAGGAAAGGATAAAGATCTTTGTACTGTGTGCTAACACCCACCAAGCTCCATCCACCATGGAAGTGGTACTAGGCAACCAAGTAGATAGGATGAGTCAGCCAGATGATGTCAGCCAGCCTCTAATGAGCCACCCCAGTGCTAGCAGCTGGGCACACAAATGAAATGCCAATAGCAGCAGAGATAAAAGCTATATGTGGAGTCAACTTTCCAGTCTTCCAGCAAGAAAGATCAACACTGAATCTTTGATATGACACCATACCTCAAGACTAAGCAGCCACTTGGGGCAAGCTGACTGCATTGGGCTTCTTCTACTCTACAAAAAAGGTGATCTGTTTCGACTAGAAATTTCCACGTGTGGTTTGTCTTTTCATTTTCTGACTAAGAATAGCAAGCATCACTCTCCAAGGGTTTAAAACTATACTTGGTCCCCAGCAGGATGGGATCCCATATAACATTGCAGCAAACCAAAGGACACATGTCATAACAAAATAAAGGAAGGCAAAGTGACTATGTAATCAACCAGTGAGGTTCCATACCACACCACCCAGAGGCTGCTGGCCTGAGAGAATGAAGCCATATGTATGGCCTCATTTTGGAGATGACACCATGAAAGAATGGGTATTACCTTCCTAAAAGCAGTGGAAACCCCCAGTCCACGATTATTGTGTATGGTATTCCCATAGTAGGTAGAGTACAGGAGTCTGGGAAGTCAGAGGTCACAATGGGAATGGCCCAGCTTACCATCAATCCCAGTGATCCACTCTTAGAATCTGTGCTTCCTGTTCCCTCAGGGTTCTGCAAGGTTAGAGGTCCTGGTTCTCCAAGGGGCAACACTGCTACCAGGGACACAGCAGGAATCTCATTAAACTCTAAGCTATGATCACCACCTGGATATTTCAGGTTTCTTTTGATAAGTAAAGAGAAGTCACTAGCAGAAGAATTTAACATTGATAGCTAGGAAGTAGGAGGTAGGGCTGTTGGTATTCAGTGAGGACAGAAGTGAGCACATTTGGCACCCAGGCCACCCACTTTGGCATCTGCTGGAACTCCTTGTTCAGCTTTCATGGTAAGTAGACAAGAAGCAGCCAGAGTCTGAGTCAGGAGTGGGGACACAGGCTCAGGGATCCCTCAAAGATGAAGGAATGGATCACCCACCAAGTAAGCCACTGAGACCAACAGAGGTGCTAGCTGAAGGTGAAAGGTCTGTTTCCAGGGAAGTCTATCTAAGAAAAGAAGCCACAATAAGAAACACAGTTTATATAACCCACTATATACATATTTACATAATAACTCATGCTATATATACACACACACATATATATTATATAAGACCCATATGTTTTATGTTAAACAGGATTCAGATATGCCTTATATAATATATACCACAGAAAATATATATCATATATGTCTCTACATTGTATAACAGAATATACATAAGTATACATATACAAGTGGAATTGAAGTTTCAGCTGGGCATAGTCCTACACATTGGTAATCCATCATTTGGGAGATGGAAATAAGAAGATCATGCGTTTGAAGCCAGCCTGGCCCTCTCTCAAAAATTAGTTTTGGTAAATAATTACCTTTACTATATGCAATACAGTTTGTAGTTCTTGTTCCACTTCATTCTACTTTGTGAAGAAAATCCTATACTTGTAGATACATTATAGAGTATGAAATCATTATATAACACATGCAATATGCAGCTCATGTCATATATAATATATTATATACCATATATTATATATATTATTGGAATAACAGTTTTATTAAATAACTGTTTATTACGTAAAACATACTTTGTTCTCTATTTTCATTTATCTTGCTTCATGAAGAAAGTGGCATGCTGGTCATGAGCAATAGTTGGCTCATAGATTGAAATACACAGGAGCAACTTATCTCTAAAAAAAAAAGATGGAGTACATGCCTGCAAATCCTAGCTCTTATGAGGTAGGGGCAGCAGAATCATAAGCTTAAGGCCAGCCTGCTGTACATAGACTGTGTCTTAAACATTAAAATATTAAATCCTCTCATCTTAGAGGATGCAACATCAAAGCACAGAGGCTCAGGATGAAAGAAGAGTGGTGAAGAATGGAGAGATGGCATCAGGCTATACATAGGTATGCATTTATTTCAAAATCACCAAACTCTTCCTTTATTTCAACCTGAAATCCTCAAAGCTTGCATGGTTCTAAAGGTCTGCAAGTTTATCCAGGGCTATGTTCCCAAATTGAGCCTGGTATACTTACTTAGGCTCTCTCCTTCTGGCCGTGTCACCACACACCTAGCAGACACTAAATGCATATTAGCCAAATTGCCTAGAAGAAAAAGGCTGAAGAAGCTGCTGCAATAAATGGGGGCTTTAAGAAGTGCTTGCTGAAAGGAGCCTGATATAGCTGTCTCCTGAGAGGCTCTGCCAGAGCCTGACAAATACAGAGGCGGATGCTTGCAGCCAACCATTGGACTGAGCACGGGGTCCCCAATGGAGGAGTTAGAGAAAGGACTGAAGGAACTGAAGGGGTTTTCAACCCCATAGGAAGAACAACAACATCAACCAAACAGACCCCCTTGAGCTCCCAGGGACTAAACCACCAACCAAGGAGTACACATTGAGGAACCCATGGCTCCAGCCACATACATAGCAGAGGATGGCCTTGTTGGGCATAAGTGGGAGGAGAGGCCCTTGGTCCTGTGAAGGCTGGATAGATGCTCCAGTGTGGGGGAATTTGAGGGCGGGGAGGCGGGAGTGGGTGGGTGGGTAGGGGAACACCCTCACAGAAGCAGGGGGAGGAGGTGGGATAGGAAGTTTTGGGGGGGGACTGGGAAAGGGGATAACATTTGAAATGTAAATAAAGAAAATATCCAATAAAAAAAGGAAAAAATAAAAATGGGGGCTTTGAGTGTGCTGAAGGAGAGGGAGAATAATAACCCTTTGCTGAGTTCAGTAAGTACTCCATAAATATTTTCTGGAGATTAGAAAAAAAAGGAAGGCATTGGATTGCCATTATAGAAAGGGGAATGGACACTAGTATTCTGTTGAGAAACTGGGGGAGGGGCAATTAAATAACCTGTTTATAGGGTTGGAGCAGAGAAGGGATATCTACCAATATGTAGTGCAGGCCTCATTAATGTTTGCTGACTTTAATAAAGCAAATGGAGCCCACATGACAGTACCCTGGAGAACAGCTTATAGTGAAGGAATTCGGAACTGTGCTCAGTATATATTTTAATGGTTGCTGGAGGAAAGGTGAAGAAACCTTGCTATACTGATGAGAATGTGGTTATTTGAACAGAATACAGCAAGAGATCAATAAGTCCTTTCTGGATTAATAGGTGAGGGAAAGGACTGCTGGGGAGGTGGCTATAAAGTGTGTGTGTGCGCGCGTGAGCGCACAGGATCTAGTCAAAATATTGGGGGTAAGGGCTGGAGAGATGGCTAAGGGGTTAGGAACACTGAGCGCCCTTCCAGAGGTTCTGAGTTCAGTCCCCAGCAATCACATGGTGGCTCACAACCATCTGTAATGGCATCTGATGCCTTTATCTGGTGTGTCTGAGGACAGCTACAGTGTACTCATATACATGAAATAAATAAATCAATCTTAAATAATGGGGAGAAATTGGACTTCAGGGGCTATGTTCTTCAAAGTATACAATATGTGTATATTGAATGCTTATGGGAATAAGTAGGAAAAATTACAGGAAATTCAGCTAGTGGCTAGGGTTAGAGAAGGGGGGGCTGAGGGAAGGTTCTTCCCAGGATAGAGAAGTGCTTAACAAATGCAGCCCACATTGCATGTCACCTAGAAAGTATGCAACAAATGTCTGTAGAATGGATTAAAGGGCTTAAATAGAAAGGATGTCATGGTAAGAGCTTCTGAGGGAGGGGTGACCAAGCCAGTAAGCAGGTGGTACCCAATAAGTTTTGACTGAGATAGATCTCTGGAGTGTAAGCTCTTAAGGTAATGACAAAGACTTCCAGAGCCCTGGGACGAGGAGACTGAGGATGACTCACACAGTTGATGCTCAGTAAGTGTTGACTGGCTTAAATAGACTAACAGTATTTTGGTGTATGGACTTAAGGTTGGGTAGAGAGGATCCTCAGAGGTTACTGAAAGGAATGGGAAGGGGTAAATCTTACATACTGGGTTCTGGGTTAATGGAGGAAAGCTTTTAGAAGGCAGGCTTCATGGCTGGGGCAGGTTCTCCTAGGGGTAGTGAAAGGTGACGTACTTCCTATAAACAACAGGTACTGAATAGGGGCTGGCTGCATTCACTGCAGGAAACTATCTGAGGAGCAAGCAAAAGCTCACAGATCTCCATAAATGCTCATGGGAGTCACTGGAGGAGAGGGTCTTTGGAGGAAGGTCATTAGACTGGAGTACAGAGTAGACAAAAAATTAGTGTTCACTGAATTTATTCACAAATGGCCTTTGATGAGGAAGGCTAGGAATTATTTGATTATTGCCCCCTTGGAGGAAAAGCCCCAAATGGAAAGGGAATGCAGAAACTTGATCTAGGCAAGCACAGCTCTCCTTTTATGCAAGGAAGATTTTTGTGAGGACCCAGACCAGGTGCTCCATAAATGCTCTAAGGAAGCATGAAACGAAAAGCCTTTGGCAAAAGTGACCCAAATGGTGCCCACAGCAACTGCTAGATGTTTGAGTATTGGATTAACTCTTGTCACAGACCTTTGTGGAGAGGTCTTTGGCTGGGTCATGCAAAAGTGGCTCAGTATATGTTGAAGGAAGCCCCTGAGGGGAAGGCATTGGATAAAGGTTTGGGGTATATAGCTGACTCTCCACAGACGCTTGGTGAAAGGAAAGAACCTTTATACCAAAGAAAAGAATCTTTAGAAAAGGCTCACATTTTAGGGAACTAATCAATATTGAATGGATCCACCAAAGACCTTTGAAAAAGTGTCTGGAGAACAGGAAGCACTCAATAAATGTCTTCTAGAGTCATTATAGGAAAAGGTCATTGAGGAGAGACTGGTAATGAGTCACACACACAGAAAGCTTGAAAACCCTCACAGAATTCATGCTTGGAAAATGATTCGTTTGAGGCAGGTTTAGGACTGGTACATGTCAAGCATTTAATGCTTCTTAAATCTTTCGGAGAAAATGGGTCCCTTCAGAGCACGCACCTGGACTTGGAATACATAGAAGGCATTCAGTCAAGGTTCATAGGATCCATTAGAGTCAGACCTTGTGATGAGAAACGGGTGGAATACACAACAGGCACACTCAATCACTGCTTACAGACAAGTTTGAAAGGTCTTTGAGGAGGGCTCTGGGGTGGGATATATAGCATCAATTGGATACACGTTCACAAGAGCCATTAAAGAGAAGGCCTTAGGCAAGGGGTGAGGGTAACAGGGCGTGAATCAGGCACTCAAAACATGCTCAAGGAAGTCATTAAAGCCAAAGACCGCCAGGGAAGGGCTCTGCAGTGAGGTGTAACGCAGGTGCTGAATAAATACTTACAAGACTCTTTAGGGACGAGGCCTTCTAGGCAAGAGTTGGACAGAGAAGGTAGGGCACATTTTGCCCTTGAAAGCTTTCTGCATATATTGAAGCCAAAAGCTTTCGGGGATGAGTATTAAGAAGAGGTATAGGCAACAGATAATTGCTCCTTGTACCCATTTTAGTTTGGGGGAGGTAAAAGTGGGGCTTAAAGGAAGAGCTAAGCACAAATCATTAAAAGGAAGGATTTGGGTGAGGGGCCAGATATCAGGCGCACAAGTGGAGCTCGATAATTGCTCATTCACTGTAGAAATATCCTAGGCCCTCGAGGAGGCGCAACAGCGGCTTACCAGTCAGTGTGCGGCTCGTCGATGACCAGCAGCACCCTGGAGGCGGCGCCCCCGCGGCCTGCGCCCCCAGAGCCACCGCCCACCTGCTCGCTGAAGGTGGCGGCTGCGGCTGCTGTGGTCTGCTTGACCGCGTTAGACAGCGACGAGAAGAAGCCACCGCCCCCTGAGGACCCGGGACTAGGAGCTGCTGGAGAGGCCACTGGAGCAGCTGTGGAGGCTCTCTCGGCAGAGGCAGTTGCAGAGCCGGGCGTGGCCCCAGGGCTGGCGGCCGAGGGCGGCGGCGGGGGCGGTTGCGGGCGCTGCAGGTCTGTCATGTACCCATTCGGCAGATTGGCCATGAAGTTGCTGTCCGACAGGCGGCGCCGCAGGTAGTTCATGGTGGCGGCTTGGGGCAGGGGATCCAAGGGGTAGTGGGGCCGTGGGCCGTGGGGGCGGAGCGCGAGGGGCTCAGGAGCACGGTGGCGCTCTCTGGCACGACGCGACTCGTCTGCTGCCCGCTGCAGACTGAGGCAGCGCCGAGGCTCTGCCGCCGCAGAGCGTATGGTCGCGCCCGCACCCCCCTATCTTGCACCTCTCATGGAGCGGTCCAACTTGACTCATGGCAGCACGGACGCGACCAAGGCGGCGAGGAAGGGGAGTTTGGGGAGGGCTGGAGAGTGACGTCAGCCCGCCTTTGGTGCTGGGGAGGTGGTGGTGCGCGCCAGCAGCGGGGGCGAAGGCTCTGTCCGCGGTGCTGAATCCGACAGTGCGCACGCGCCGCGCCGCATCCTCTTCCCCTCCCCCTCTGATAGGGGGATGCGCAATTTGGGGAGTGGGGGTGGGGTTCTTGTCCGTAGGGTCCGGACCCGTAGTAAGGAAGCTCCCTCCCAAGATCCTACCCTGTTTACCAGCCTCTTTCTAATCCTTGGGCTAACTTGCACTCATACACTGTTACCCTTCCCAGACACTTGGGTTTCCAGTGTTGATTTTCACCTCTGAAAGCATTTTGGGGTTGAGGGTGGGGATAGAAGCACACTCGGAGGGGAACATAAAAGTAGAAAATTTCCTTACTGCTCTGTTCCCGGTGAGATGTCTCCTACAACAACACTGTCAGGCAAAGAAAAATAGCACGGGGGTGGCGTAAACATCACCAGACAGCCGGAGGTGGACACTTGGGTAGTTTACATATCCTTGCCCTTGGTGGTGAGAGCCTGAAGGAACACATGGAATAACACAAATAGAAAAGCAAGGAAAGACACAGGATATATGTACATCATAGAACACACAGGCATATGTACATATGTAGACACCCAAGCCCAGGGTAACACACATGAGCATATTGAGCACACATTACACACTTAGGCAACACATTGACACACACAGAGAATCTCACACAAGTACACACATCTAGAAAAAGAGCATGTTTCCAGATGAGAAGGAAACTCTGGGTATGAATGCAGAAACATTTCTTGCAGCACTAGCTCTGATGCGTATTCAACCTCCTCCACGTGCACATATTTAGTTTACATGCCCTCATTCCTCTGCTCTGGACATAGCCCAAACCCAATGTCATCAGTGTTCATGGATATCTTCCTCCATGTATAAGAGCTTTGCAGACAGGAAGCCAGATAATACTTTCATATGAAAGAATAAGGTAATTTTGGTGGTCTGAATAAGAAGGCTCGCCAGGTAGTGGTGGCACACACCTTTAATCCTAGCACTTGGGAGGCTGAGGCAGGTGGATTTCTGAGTTCGAGGCCAGCCTGGTCTACAGAGTGAGTTCCAGGACAGCCAGTGCTACACAGAGAAACCCTGTCTCAAAAAACCAAAAAAAAAAAAAAAAAAAGGTTCATATATTTGAATGCTTAGTCACCAGGGAGTGGCACTGTTTGGAAAGATTAAAAGGATTAAGGTGTGTGGCCTTGTTGGAGGGAGCATGTAATGTCACTGGGGTGGGCTTTGGAGGTTTCAAAAGCCCATCCCAAGCCCAGAGTCTGTCTGTCTGTCTCTGTTGCCTGTGGATCGGCATGTAGCTCTCAGCTATAGCTACAGCATCAAGTCTGCCACCATGGTCCCCATCATGGTGATAATTAACTCATCTCTGAAACTGTAAAACTCCCAATTCAATGTTTTTTATGAGAACTGCCTTGGTGATGATACCTCTTCACAGCAATAGATCACTGACTAAAACAGTAATCCATGCAACCTCTTCAGAACAATAGATCACTGATTAAAACAGTAACCCATGCAGTAGTAGGATGTAGAAGCTATTATGTCAACTTGTAAGATTCTGGCTATAACAAAATTACAAATCCATAGTTATTTGTTTATATGTACCTTGGTTTATCCAACAATCTGATGGACAGATAATATAATTTCTACTTTGCAAATGAGGGGAATCCATGAAGTTCAAATCATCTCCAAAGAGTCATGATTGCTGTGATTGGTATATGTGGCAGGAAGATCAAAGAGCTAGCGCCAGTGTATTCACAACAAAGTGGAGTGGGATTTTAGTAAGGCATAGGGTCAGTGAGCAATGATAGTGGACCAGTGGCTGGAGATACACGAGAATATTTGGAGTTTCTTGCCTGAAAGATTTTGGAATCACCTACTTATTCATTTCTTTTAAAACCAGATATTGCTATGCAGCACAGGTTAGCCTGGTCTCAGCCTCTACAGTAATCAGATTCCTGGTGTTCATTACCAACTCTGGCCATTTGCTTATTCCTTATTTATGAAATCAATGGTTTATTAAACATAGCAATAATAGTGTGGGATTTGGAGTCACATAGCTGGGTTCAAGACCAGCCTCCACAATATGGTTGGGAAAGTGAGTTAATGTCTCTGAGAGGTTTTTTTTTTTTTTTTTCATCTTTAAAATGAAGGAGAGGCATAACCTCTGTGCTTTCGCAAGTGCTGTAGCCCCATCAGAAACCTGCCTGCTCATCTTGTCTCCAGAAACCAGGCCTTCACTGCACCTTTTTCACCCCTTTCCCCCTAGGTTCCTACAGTTCCTAAGTTCAGTATTTCCAAGCCACCCTCACAACCCCTCCTCCATCCTAGTGAGCTTCAGTCTCAGTAGAATTAGCCTTTGCTTGCCTAACCCTTCTTTTTTTTGCAGGATATCCTCTGACAATTCAAATAAGGAACTTCCTGCATACGGGTATTTTCCTAATGTTTTAAAATATGTAACTATACTGCTGATTTGAGAAGAAAAGCATGGCCTTTGGTGACTCAGAAGCAGTTGCAGGTTTTCAAACTACTTTGGCTCCTCTGGGCCTCAATCAGGGCTCTGCACAACCATCTTGACTGTGGCTCTTCCTAGGAAACATTTAGACTCCTATTACGTTTAGCTTCCTAGTGCCATTATTTATCCCAGGTGGCTTAGTTTCTAGAGATTAATTTTTGCAAATTGTCTTTTAAAGGAAGCTCCTTCCTCTCCTTCTGGAGTGTCTTAAGTCTTCAAGGATAGAGGTATATCTCCACATCAACTTCTACAGCAGGAATAGGCATACAGAAGAGTCTAAGAATCACTTTCTTGTGTATTGGTGAACAACTTACTTAAATATGCACCCTTGACACAAGTTCATGCCAGGATCATGCCTATAACACATACCTACCAATTCCATATTAGTGTGAACACACACACATCCCTCATGGTTTTGTGAACACACACACATC